>JAHZNA010002390.1:0-22794 GCA_027743935.1 Sinodicranocentrus sp. ZH6
TTCGCAATACCCCTTTTTATCATCCCAAAATTTCCTAAGCATCCGTAAAACCACCGAGACCAAAAAATGTGTAATGTTATTAGGCTTCGAGTTTTAAAAGCAATGTGCCACGTATTATTATAATGAAATTTTAACTGCTGCTGCAGAACTAAAACGCGCATAAAGGTGGAGAGTACAAAGTACATTTTTCAGCGTTAACGATACTGTACACAAACAACTAGTTTTACAAAGATATTCTGCAAATATGATTGAAGACACCATGCTAGTCATCATCACCACTGAATACTTTTTGGATTACACAAGACGCTTACAACCTAACTATTTGACAATACGGTAAACGTCTACCGACAAGCAGCGCATCAGCAGGGTATTTTTAGCTGAATGGAGGGAACACGCTGAGATTTGTAAACGTTTCACAATTCCTAGTCGCGTAGCTGCTTTGTTTGTGCAATGCTACTTAATAAGAAAGTATAAAAACAGGTGAAGCAATAAACCACCGTTGCGTTTGCGTTGCTTTCGGGCTAAAATGTCTGATCAAAACATTGAATTTGCCTTTTCCTTTTAAAGATGTGCAGCTGTAGATAGAGGGAGAGGGGAGGGGTGTGTGCAACCGTATCAGAATGAAAATTAACAATGTGTGAATGCGTTCAAACTATTTACTGGCACATGCATGCAAAATTCGACGCATTCATCATCATAAGTATCAAACCTTATTACGTGGATCATTCACTTTTAGTTATGTTAAGCACACATTAAGTAATACGGAAGTAGTTTAAGAAACTATTCGTAAGTTCATGAAATTACCTAAAATCATATGCTAAAATATATGAGACTAGAAGCCAGTTTTTGTTAGCTGCACAAAGAAAGCGATGCATTAAGAGAAACTACCAGCGCTTCTAATTATGTATGTGTTACCTATGTGGCTAAACAAAGGTTTCTTTGTTGTTACAAGTGTGTGTACATCATATAGGATGCGTAAGGTCTCTAAAACAAAATGCTACAACAATTGAAAGGGATGATGTGATGATACGGTGGGATTATGGGGTGGATGTGATGCGAGTACGTGCACTTGGATCCTTTGTATTATTATGCAATATATATATGGCTCACTACAAGCTACAAAAGCATCTTTGCCTTTATTGACATCAAAAGAATACCGAGCCTACGTGAAACATGCTGCTACAATCTATTAAACTATAATAAAATTTGCCAACACAGCAATAATAAAATCCTTTTCAGATTTAATATTCATAGAGACCTTCACTTGGATGTTTGAACTTAACAATAAATACGCAGATATAACTCACAGAACAGGCCATTACAAAGCAAAAAAAGAAAGATAATTCTTCAGTCTATTGTAAAATCACAAGTTGTTAATTAATATGTGATATGAAAAAGCAAATCAAAAACATGCATAGTCCATACATTAATTATAGGTATTCGACTAGGACTTTACTTAACTGTCTAAGTATCCAATTGCTTTTATGCAATGAGTTCGACTGAAGCAGAGTACAGGTTTTTTATTAGCTCTACAGGATCCTCTCGTTTACATAAAACGTTTCGGTATTTATTGCAACAATAAAAGGCAAGATTACTTTTTGCGGAAGTTTTTTTTATACATATTTCGATATGGTTTTTGGTCGCTGCTGCTGAGCTCGGCAGTATAAAGAAGATTCATACACATAGGCGAAGATTGAGAAACTTTTTTTTTCAGACTCATTGCTCAATACATATGTTCTAATAGATTATATATGAGTGAGACTAATGTTCGTACATTGTATTTTTCAGTGTTACTCTCTGTTCTATTTGTTTGGCGTTTCTTTTTTTGTATGAATGAACCTAACAAAAAAACCATTAGCCCGACTTATGATGAGATTTTTGCAACCCCACCTACCCCTTCATTGCTCAATTCAATTTTAAAGTTCTCAGCGAAAATAAACTTGGTATGCTTACTTATTTAAAGAAAAAGTCAATATCATAAATATTTGTGTCTACAGTCTACTATTGTTATGTACCGTTTGGTCCCACCAACAACTAAAAATCACAGTAATCAAGAATGACGGGTTGATGGTTGATGGGTCTCTGGGAATTGAGGTTTGGGGTTGAGAATTCAAGTTGAGTAATCGCAACAAATAAGAGTTAGAATACACAAAGATGTTTAAGCATTTCTGATTAATCACCTTGATTCACAGAGCAAACTACATGACACGTACGAAAACAATGTACTTTTAATGAGGATAATTTTGCACTGTCACACTGCTCCTTTGATATGATCAAGGATACATTGTTTTTGTCACTGTACTGCTCACACGCTGAAGGCGTTTGGTTCATAGACGTTTTCTTTTAAACGAAACCGCAGCAAGAGGAGCACTGTCGAATGTCTAATAGATCTTAAAGGGGTATTAGTAATAATTATGGTTGACAAGTTAAATTTTTAAACGTAGATAACATTCCTGATTGGAATTCACAAAAAAATAACTGCTTAACACTACAACCCATGCATGTAGATTTTTCCCATGATGAATAGTGAAACGACAATATTTACATGGCCGGTAGACAAAAGTTGCATACTAATAATTGTGTGTGTAAATTTAAACTGTGTAATAAAACTCACCTTAAATGGCTCACGGTCTGCAAAGGAAAAATAAATTAAAATTTAAGCATTAAGCATGAACTAAGTAGGATAGGATTAAGACGGCGACTAAATTGTCAATTAGTACTTGCGGTGAAGTCTCAACGAATTGTGTTTCGCTTTATTTCCAGAATATAGCGGATTTTTCCACACGCAAGATATCTCCCACCGTAATTCCTCAACGTTATGCTTTGGAGATGAGAGGAACTTTGGGATTTCTAATTTCAACATTTCGTGTGTGTTATTAAAACCCACTTGCAAGTAATTACGCAGAATTGATTTCTGCAGGTGGCACCAGAGTACCACTGGAATTTATTTACTGTAACGAGAAGGTTACACGTTGTGGGAAAAAAACTAGCGTCTTGTTTCACGTAGTAATCGATACTGAAACTTCTTTAGGTTAAGGTGTTATGAATGAATGCAGGAAAAAACGTCTTCTTTGAGATAGCACATTTTTCTCAATATAGGATGCATCTTTTTCTTCTTACGGATGTTTTGTAAGATACTCGTGAAGTTCAATGCCAAAAACTCATCAATAAATGATTGTAATCAGATGACCAGTTATTTATTCCGTAATATACTGGCGGAGCATGCATGGTTTTATTGCATATAGTCAAACGAAATAAGTGTGAATGCTTTAGAAAAACAAGGAAAGGTACACAGTTGAAGCACTAAACACAATTCAACAATGTACTGTTTGGTTCCCCTTCGCTTTGGATTGCATTTGACAACAATATTATAACTTTATAACGTTCCTATTTACATTCATATGTATGTGCAACATTACAGCGCAATAATGTTGTGAGCCCACGCGTAGGATTATCTGGTATTTGCATCACATCATCGAATAATCATCTTCGGTAGCTTCAGAATCTGTTTACTAATTACAGTCAACAATGGACTGTGAGTCACATCACCGCCCAACTGTAAAAAGGCAACACCTCTGTTTGTTGCAACTCGACAAAAGCAGGCCGATAGCTAAATGTTATATACTGTGTCTGGAGATGCTACCTCATTTGCATGTGCAGTTTCTCCATATATGTAGATAAAGGCCATAGTGTTTCCTTTTAAAAGAGTATATCAAAGCACCATAATAATATACCGATTATCACTTTATCAAAAAAGATAAGTCACGAGTGTGACCTTTGCTTGTCCCCTGCTATATTCATTAAAGAGTTTGTGTCTGAGACATAATACAATTACAATTGCTGCTCATTTAAACACTGCTTTATATTCACAGTTTTGCTGAAAAGCATGTTTCTTTACATACGATATATATGTATGTAGGTACAGTAGGTAGATGCACCATACACTGCTCGAGGGGGTGTTATCAGCTTTGCAACGATGATTTTCTCACTTTTCATTTCCTGTGCTTTCTGTCTTCTTAAAGGATTCAACTAAGCAGCTGAACTAGGAAGAAGCTGGCTACTACCATTGCAGAAGCCAAAATGTTCATCCTTGTGCCTTACTTTGTACGAATTACTATCTGTGAATTACCTAACTTTAATCCTCCTAAGTAGTATCATAATTCATGAAAATGATTAGCATGTGCGAGATTATTATGTGCACAAATCCCATTGTTGGATGTAATGGGAATTCGTGTATGTAATATATTTCAGGAGTATATAAGATCAAACCTTTCAGTTTCATGCAGTTAAGTAATCTACAGTTTCTGGCTCTACGTACATGAGCATAAGTTGCGTGC
Source organism: Sinodicranocentrus sp. ZH6 (assembly GCA_027743935.1). Taxonomy (NCBI): domain Eukaryota; kingdom Metazoa; phylum Arthropoda; class Collembola; order Entomobryomorpha; family Entomobryidae; genus Sinodicranocentrus; species Sinodicranocentrus sp. ZH6. The sequence continues at coordinate 4,338 of JAHZNA010002390.1, forward strand.
AAAGCACTATTTACAGGCTGCTTAGGCCAATTTAAAATTTAAAGAAGATATGGGTGTCTTCACTTTTATTCTTTTGGAGAGGAAATTACAAAATTACATTTTCTTAAAACTGCTATTATCATGTACGTAATGTAGCTACAGTAATGTTGAAGATGCGATATGGCCGAAATGCAGCATCATATGTAGCGAAACTGTGCTCATTTCCTTCCGTTGAATACACGCAACCAGTGAGAAAGGCTGGTTCTAGTCCACTCGTGATCTTTAATCCGTTAATCTTACAGTTTGGATTTCACTCGAAGCAACTATATGCTCACAACTTGCCTGTGATGATATATGGTGAGAATCGACTTCAAAGATTCAAGATAATTGTTTTCGCTATAAGGAAATCAATTTATTATTCTGTTGCAAATGAACATATTAAGTTTCTTTACGAGTATGGGATTATTATGCAAATGTTTCATCTGTGTACAAATCATCCTGATGAGAAGTGAGTAGGTAGTGTCCTTCTCTCATCTGTCTAACTTATTTGAACACGCATGTTTCAGATCGAAATCTTTCTCATTTAATTTGGTCTCGTTCACCATAAACAGTCTTCTTCAACAATGCAACAAATCACGTGTCGTTTTCATCAAGATCATGAAATGATGATGTTGCATATTTTCAAACACAAGATCATACATATTGATTCGGTTTCAATTACAAATATCCCAAGTTAGCTTTAGTGACTCATTGTATGTAATTGGACAAATTTCTCTGCATTGTTTGCTAAATTCTAAGCGCAAGTTGATGAAAATATGTTATCATTGAATTCATCACTACGTCAATTGAGATTTCCGTTAGCCAATTTGAACTAACTGAATGATGCGCAATTGTAGTGCTTTCGTAGGAACTCTGTTTTCATTAATCAAACGGCGAATTCCGAACTAAACTTCAATAACAATGGCACGTTCATTATGATAAGACCTTGTAGGAAACTTACTTGCGTGGGTCGTTTCTGCGAGCCAACACTATTTCATTTTTGCTTAGGTCAAACGGTACATCCGTTCGCACGAAATAAGAATGAGATATGACATACGAACTCATTTCCGTCCCGATTTTTACTGTACCGAGTTTTTTGTACAAGACTTGATAAATAAACTGAGCATAAAAGTAAACGAAATGTCTTACCCCTGTCCCTGGTATGCCTCCAAACATCCATTAATTTCCGCTAATTGTTCACGAAGTAACTGTAAATGAGAGTTGACAAAGCTGAGCTCAAGCGTTGCTGTCTCCTTTACGGTACGGTTTGTTGTTGCCCTGAAATTATTAAAGCAATATCATTATCATCCCATGTCTCATTTCAATCATGCTGCTCTGAGGATTTCCTAAGGATGAAAACAATCTGTGACGAAATTTTCAGAATTACTGTATCAGCTTTCACAAAGTTTCAATGCCTGAAGCCTGGCCAAATCCAAATCAAACCTAGTTGGAGGACCAAGCAATTCGTAGAAAGGTTCTTTTCAATTCAAAGGTTCGCCGACAATCCTGTATGTATAATCTTCCTGTATATTTCAGAAAGTCATGTATTAAAACACGGAGCTCGTGCAATATGGCCCATGACATTGTGTCATATTGCACAGCTTGAAGCTTAGTGCTGACATTATAGTAATGACCGTTTAGTAAAATTCACTGTTATCAACCTTGTAAATCTTGTTTTATTTCCTTCTATTCCCATTAATTTTCCGCTCAGGTGAATGGCTAATAGGACTATCTATACTAGAGAAGAAGTATTACTTCCTCTCATGCAACAACGGGGTATGCAATTCTTATGAATCCACAATCCAATCCCCTCTTCGTCATCCTCTCTGTCATCGTCACCTACACATGCTGGGAAAATTGTCTACATATAGCTAAATTGTTACTGTTCTTGTTCATAATTCATTGTTCTCAAATGTTTCTTATGGAGTAGCGGATAGGTTGGATTGAGATGTACGGTAGGAATTAATGTTATGTCATAAGTTGCATGAAAGTAGCAATTACTCAATATTCACTACACCCTCACAGTAAACAGTTTTTGTGACCCCTAGAAAGGCTTTCTTCAATGGTGCCATTGTGCGAGTGATTGTTAATTAGAGTGTTTGTCGGTGGTAAATAACTAAGAAATCTTGAGAGGGTGATTCATTTTTTCTCCATAATAAAGAACAGGAAGGTGACAGGTAGGCCTTGAAGCATTCAAACGTTCAGCACTGTGCCTTCAAAACTCAAATGTTTATTCGTTGTTTGATAGCTCGTAGCTCCGTTTTTAAAATAGTTAAAAAAAATACTTACTTCAACAAATTTTCTGCTCCTGCTCGAAGTCTCATTTCGCGATGAATTTCTCTGTTAAGTTGAGAGCGCTTTGTTTGAAGACTCCCTCTGCATGTTGCTCTGCATGGGTCATTTCCCTGTAACAAAAAAAAAATTGATTGTAAGTAATTGTTGCATAACAGACATTTTTCAACATGAAGTCAATTGAGCAAATCAAGAGCAGGTAAAAGGTTCATCGTTAATAAAGCATGTAGCGTGTCTGTATTGCATTCAATTCTGATAACCGTTGACATTGCTCTTTTGTTGTGTGCTGCATCAATAAATCCTGGTACAGATTTTATTTGCAGCGTTTTGTTGAAGTCAGTTTACGCAGCACTACCGATTTACCAGCAGATCTTTACAGAGCAAACCACGTCCCATCATCTTCTAAAAACACAGTGGGGGTCAACGAATTGTAAAAACTACCAACATCAGACTTACGGTTTAGTCTAACTTGCTGCTGTGCATTTTGCAAACGCAAAGACGCTAATGACAGGAAAAAACAGTCTAGCATGAGCGACAAGCAAGTAAAGCGAGTAAAAGCGAGATGTGGATAAACTAAAGCGATGGAGATGTTGAAGATCAGTGCAGCATGCAGCAGTAGTAATGACGAAGTTATGGTGCTCTAGTTTGAATTCGAGTACGTTTTGTCCTAAAAATGCTTAACCATCTCAATGTTTTCAGACGGTTGATGCCATTGAAATATAATACTACATAAGTCCACGGCCGGGTCTTGGTGGTGGGCATACGTTGGTCATTTTGTGAACACATCTTACTCGATGACGTAGCATTTGTTCAGTTTCAAAAAAATTAACATATGCAGTGCCACGCAATGCAAGCATGCTTCTTCGATTCTTGTGAGATGAACTCAAAAGTTTTGCGTGACATTATTTCCTTTTCGAATGAAAGATAGAGAAGAGTAAAAAGCGTACAGTAATTTTTTCATTGTTGTTTCATTGTTCATTGCGTTTCATATTGCATGGTTCTTTGTCCACTTCATCCTAGTTGACTAGATTTTTTCATGGATCGTCATGATTTATATTGGATTGTTGTTTCAAAAGAAGAATGCATGTCTCCGATTCATGTCCTCTCAGCATGGAGCATGTGTGGAGACTGCTTCGAAGAGCTTTTTACGGATTTAGTTTGATTAGGAAAAGGATGCGGATGCAAACACAAAACAAGTACAAGTTTAAAAGCAGCCTCTTCGCTGTACCGTAGAATGTCATACTATCATTATTTTTGAACGACTGCTCTTTCGGACAAAATAAATCATCCGATTCCCTACCACTATGATTTATTCCCATATATCACATTTATCTCGAACAATGTACCCTAATGAAACGTAATCACCCCTTGAGGCAAGGCGTTAGCATTTTCTTGATAAATTTTACATGCACAGTTTTCCGTACCTACACGACATATTGGTTATGAATTATTATATCCTCTCGAAAGAATGTAGAAATTTAAACAAAGTCATTTTTCAATATGCTACAAAGCTTTCAGCAAAATTGCACGTGTTTACTAATCTACAATTCCAATAAGGACTGCGGTGTGCTCTCATTGTTTCCTTGTGCATTGCATAATGGAGCCAAGCATAATTTGCAAAAAATAAAATCCCTCGCCTACAATCAATCAAGAAAATCCAGTTACGTGCTTCTGGGGCTGATACGGGAAAATATTCGAGGAAAACACATGACTATGCATTATCAAAAATGAGGGGCCTATACTGATTGTGAGTCGCAATCTAGCTAGGTATGTTGAAAACTGAAGTCACAAAATGATTCCACTGTAAAAAAAACCCATCGCTCTATTGAGACAATTTAAAATGTGTTCTCACATAATGTACTCTCTTCCCTAAAACTGAATTATCAACCTTACATCAAAAGATTATGTTATTCTATGATCATAAGAGGAAATCAAGTCATCACAGACTACATGTAGGGGTCTAACGTGTCATGCGAAACGTAGCGTACCTTTTCGTTTTTTGAGAGTGTAATCTTATGTTATTACTGATTGATTACGTTCACCGTTAGATAATCCTTTATTTCATGAACAAAAACTGCAACTGCACTGTATTTTTGAAAAAGAAATAGATTTCGCAAAAGTTAACATGAGCAGGGGATAACTACAGTTGTAATAGTAGTTGAAGTGTGCTTTAATATAGGCAGATATTCACGCATGTGTTATGATGTGTATATCCCGTCTAGAATTTCTTTTCAGACTGGTAGACACATTACATCCCTCTGGTCTGCAAATATCGATTTTCAATCATTTCAAACAGGAATACCAACTAACCTTTTTTTAAAAAGGGTTGAATCTCATTTAAAATCTGAAAAATCATTTCCATATCATGGCTAACCTGATGATGACAGAATATGAAGTAGTTCAGGAGATCCAATTTCATTAGGCTAAGCTCAAGCTTTTATTATATCATTGTATCTGTTACGCCGATCTTGAATACTAATTAAATGCTTTTCTATGCACGAAACACAATTCTAAAGAATTTGCGTCAATGTGTGCTAGCCTTCTGTAACCGTTCAGTTGACTTTTCTTTCTTATCACCGTATTTTAAGTACGACTGTTGTAAGTACAACTTGGCTTGTCTATTGGTAGGGCCGTAGGAGTAAATTGGTTGCAAAAGCAGAACTACTACACTTCTAAAATGTGCAAGAGAGAAGAAGCCAGAAAAAAGGTGATATCTGTAGATTGAGCCATAAAAATATAAACTAGAATGATTGCTACTATGTTTTGAGGTGCAGTTGAATAATGTTGATCACTTCACATTATTACTCCACCATATTTGCTTATTAAAACCTCATTTTCCCGTTCACTGGTTCTTTTTGCGACAGTTTGATCCCAAACCGTGATAAGGATTGAATGTACTACTGACTTCTGACTTATTTGTCATCTAATTGTCATACAAATATCCATGTACTCTGGTTTGACAAGAATGTAAAAGGAAACTTTCTCAGTTTTTGCATGCATGCCACATTCGATCCCAATCCTCTGTTTAATTCAATCTGTGTGAGTAAATACTTAATCCAGTTTTTTCTCGTGTGATTTAAAATTAAATTGCAAATTTGATCATGAATGAATCACAAGTTCAAAAGGATCTTTTGGTGTCGTCAACATTATGAATCAGAGAGCTTCAATATTGCCTTCAAATCAATTTTGTATTGCATTTGCACACTTCCATCCATTGTATTAATGAACTAACCTTCTAAAAATTGTATCAAATCATAAAGACTTAACATATAGCGCACTGGTCTCTGATTCACAATTAAGTAGGAACGCGTTTAATGCAAGGAGCAACTCCTTTATCAATGCGATGGAGCAGATGTTCGTGTTCAGCTGTTAATAAACGAATAAACCTGACTTCCCATTTATCGTCATCAACTTGGTCTCTCGCTGATTATTCTAGATCACGAAACTGAAAGCTGGTTATGATTATTATGATCAAGCGGATTATAAATCTTGTGAGTGTTGCTTCTAGTGTTTGACTCGAGGAGAATATAGGGATAGGAATATGATACGTGATTGAAGAGGAGAAAGGTCTGTAACTCAAAAATTCTCAGCTGTCAACGATTCGATTAAATTTTTTGCCAAAAAAAATACCATGTGCCTTATTACCTTGTGGACTTGTTCAAACAACTAGTCTAAAACGGATATTGGACAGTTATCATTCAATGGATATTATACGCATATTATAATAACATGTAATCTTCCTGTACTGACGTATGATTCATTACTGAAAATTCCTCGAAAATTATTACTACCAAAGGATTCAAACTAGGTATGAGCTTTCAGATATTTATTGTAGGTAGGTAGATTGTGTGCATTCCAATGGTTCTCTAATACCAGATTAAATGCTGCTATTCTGGATTATCGACGACGATTTTGCAAGAAACAAGTTTTTACCTACATGTCTAATAAGCAGTCAAAATCTTCCTCTTCACCTTTCCTTTTGTTTACTCTTATGCGTATATTAAGATGGCGTACGCAATTTTAAGTGGATCAATCAAAGCCAACGTGCAAAAGAGCAAATTCTGAATAGCACGTTTTACAATATCGAAACTTGTTTCTTTTCTAACAGAAGTAATCCTTATAACCTTTTCAGTCTTCTCGTTGATAATTAGGTAAATAGGAAAAGGTTTTGATGAGAGGTTATGAAGAAGAAAGAATTCGCCTACAGGTAAAAATGGAAAATCTCACTTTATTTTCTGTGATCCAGAAATGTCGATTTAAAACTGACAGCAGTGGTTTTTTGTGGCATTGTTACAAATCATCGTTTTATTCAGTCCAATGACCAACGAAAAACGTACAATATGAATTTGACCTTATCATTTAAAGTGTTCCTTTTATTGTTGTAGTTAAAATAAGAGACATATATATCATCATCATCAGTATATTATGACTTTTAGACTCCTTCTTCAAAATCCCACTGTAACAATGACACGTTCATTCCCTCAAGTATATGAGGTTTGGACAATGACCTCGATACTCAGAACATCTTTTGTCATGTGCATCTTCCATCCTTTTTCTACTTTAGTTTACCTTATCAAACATCCGGAGTTCTCACAAATGCGTCTACATTTACATCGGCATCCATTCAAGTCTCCTGTTTTGCTGCCCATGTAAGTCAGTAAACATGCAGATAAAATATTAGTGAGTATGAAACATAAAAGTTCATGTTTTTATACGTAATGTTATCTAACTTTGGTATCTGACGTGCCATATGGTTGTGAGTTATTTATGGAAAATTGATAAATCATCCAAAGTTTCAGTTTGTCGACCGAGGAAGTGGCACACATCATGTTTGACTGCAGAAGATTACAAATTCAGGGCCTACACAGTTAGCGTTTTACAACGTAACAAGCAAAAGAATACTGTTGCTATATTTTTTACACACTTTAGCCTATGCATGTGCCGTGATTCCCACATGAGGTAGAGCAATGTATTTGTTTTCTCTGTCGCAAATCATAAAGAGTAAAAATTGCTATGTAGGTTACACACGAGTACTGTAAAAAGTTAAGGAATGTTTAGCTACTTCTTGATGATAACGTTTCTAGTTAAACGTTCAACGCATCGGTCATGTCATCATGTCATTTCATTAGCACCAGCGAAAACAATTATGTCTTTGACCGACTTGGAGATTAGTGGCATGTCGAAAATCTCTTGGAGAGATGAAGCAAAAAAATGTCAATTTTAAAACATCACGTACACCCATGGTCCAATAAAAGTACCGTTTTCGTATAAGTGTTTTAAATTATTATTTACTACATTGGCAGAAGAATTGTGAAACGCTTAGTGCTAACGTCATTTGTTACACCGAACGGTGTATTGTCATTAATTATTCTTCGGTTTGGCATTCCTAACCCTTCATGCATTAGTAGGAGGATCATGGTTGAAATATTGATATCAAAGGACCGATGTGATCATGCTAACCCGTAAGCACTTGGTGCCACGGACAATTCAATAAAACTCCATAATACGTGGTATATCCACTCTTGAATCAAAGCCTTGCCTGTCGCCAACCCATCACGGAATAATAATAATACATTGGCAAACAATCATCTTGTATCTTGATCTGATGCGTTCATTATAGAGGCGTACTTGATGGGAGAATGGATATTGTGTAAAAAATGTGTATTTTGAGAAGATGTGATAATAATAACGGTAAAAATAAATTCGAGCCATGACCGAACGATACCCATTGTTTGTAATAGAAATTATTTATGTGAGTACCATGTTCGCCACAGCAAACATAGAAAGAGAGAGACAAAGCTACAACTAAGGGTGGAGGGGTAGTAGGTGAATGGTCACAAAATGGTGTGCGCTATAAACTGCCACCAATGTTGGTTTTTTTTCGCTATACACGTTAAGTACCTTACGGTGAGAACATAAAAGTCAGAGTGCGGCTGACATTGATAGGTAAATAATGACAAATGCAATGTTTGTGTTGTCAGGTAGTAAAAAAGGAGAATGCAAGTATAATAATAGAATCAGTTGTGCTCTATGCCGCCCTTCCCTCTGTATGCATGTATATTAAATTGGCACCGCTATAACTTGGCATCCGCTGAACAAGGTGCGTTACATTTTATGAGATGTAAAATGAAATGACAATTAGGTATTGTTTAAACTCGATTCTTTTACGCAGCCCGTCTTGGATTTTTTTGCCAAAAGAATAGCACGGTGAGCACCCGGAAATGCTTAACTTTGAATCATGTATCTCAAAATTAGCATTTGACCACTCATTTCATAACAGTATAGTGCTCGACATTAAAACTATGACGGTTGCAGGTACTAATGCAACATTGTTTTTTGTCTAAATGTGACGTGTATCGTAATTTACAAAAGAACGAGATGCTAATAATTCATGCTTTTACTTCAGTAGTGATTAAGTAGGCTGGCCCGCATACCAAGTTGAATGCATACAATAGGATTATAAGATATATCTTGAGTGGAAAAAGCAGAATTAAAACGGTGAAGGTCGTAAAGAGCAAATTAGAAAACGGTAGCACAGCATATCACTGGAAAAACAGGTTCCATCTAAATTAGAAAATCTAGAGAAATATTCCCAGTCATTATTTTTCAAAATATATACTTGTCGACTAACTGTGAATAAGAAAAATGGGCCTTTTCGTGTATGAGTTGATGTGGTATGGTATTAGTAAAAATTTTCCCATACATTTTCCCAAATCATAACAACGTCGATTCCGTGTCCACTATACCAGTTCTTTTGCATATGAATGAGAAGATGCAGGTATACCTACGTACCCCTACCCACAAAAATATCAACAACTGACGCTCATAAAATCGCGGAAACTTACTTAAGCAGGAGGAGTGTTGTAGGTTAGGAAAACGGCGTTTTTACACGACTTCTGTTCTCAAAAAACAAAGATCATGATCGTGTAGTGAATGCATAAAATCTTTTCTGCAAATTATCCACTGCCTACTGCGATTAGATACCTATCATTTAACGATCGGCATAATATAGCTTACAGCCTTTGACTTGTTAGGTTGCGATAAGGCAAAGCTTTAAGTTGAAACTTGCCTTTGATCTAGAAACACTTTCTCTTGCTAAGATTATTCGTACCTTTGAATATGAACAATGCATAAAGAAAAGCAATGGTTCTGTTGGTTTTGGCTTCAAACAAAAACTACTTTTTGAATCTAGCCGTAATGTGCGGTTGTGTGGCTGTGAACAAAGTAGAGGAGATCAAGGTGAGGTGCTGGTAATTACTGAAACTGCCAGAATAAATTGAAGTAAGCATGCAACAAAGACTTGAATCATTATTACTGGTGTGGTTGGTAGTAGTGAACTTATTTTTCTTACATTGTCGGACAGAACGCTTTATTCATGGAAACTGTCTCACCCAAACTTAAACAACTAGTCAGCATATTGTTGTTATTACTCAATGAAGAAAGAAGTTTACCTACATGACTGCTGGTTGTGATTGTAGGGAAAAAACAATTGTCTTTAACACGCAACGAACCAGCCCACATTTTATCAATGAGACGCGTCGTTTCGTATCATCGACTTGTTATAATTAAACCTGTGGTGCTCGTAGTAAGCCTCACACTTGGAATGCAATCAGTTTTCCATCTAACGAATGCAAAAGTTTATTGTACTTCGCACTTGGGAATTGTTCCTTTTATTGTGTCAAGGATTTTCCTACTCTGCCAACCAAATCATATTGACAATCTTGAAGATTGTGGTATGGGTCGGTGAACAAAGTAAAGCAGTTGAATTTGTATCACGCATGTGATCGCGTAAAAAATGTTAACGATTTACAATGTAAACTTATTATTATGAAGCAGCAATGATTTTTATCAGAGGTTGGCTACTGTATCTTGTGTGAAAGATTCCGCATTATCATTCTAATGATTTTCAGTAATAATGTAATCCAAAAAAAGATTGCTCTTTATTGGTTTGACTTTGTGCGTAAAAGGCTGAGGAAGGGGACATTTTTTGTGCTGCCTTCACTTTACAACTCACTCACGAACTCGAAAGCGCTCTCAGAAAAGGAAAAAACGGATTGTCATGCAAATTACGATCCCCACGCAAACAAAAAACTAGTTGACAATGACTTTTTCGACAGATATCGAATCACTGTGAGACTGTAAAATAGCCAAGAGTATGATGGAAAGGTCTATTTGTCTCACAATTATTTTTTAGATGTAAAAATTTATGTCTGTTGGATTATTGACCGCGTAGTTTTATAATAATAATGCCAAACAGAAGAGATTGAATAAGGCAACACGAGTGTGAAAATTAGATCATTGTATGTAGTCTACAGAAATTATGACAAATAAGCCATTGATGTAAATTACCTGCGATTAGTTTTAGGAATTTGCATAGTTGCATGAAGGATTTTTGGAATAACAAAACCACAATTACAAATATTTCACGCCAGTAGATGAAGTATATGTATGTTCCAAATTTATGAAAGCAATAAAACCGCATCGCAATAACAATGCTGGTACATCGCCCTACCTTATTTAAATTATTGGACTTTTAGAAGAAAAAAAGGTAACTATACAGATGAGCAGGAAAATAGTGACGTGGGCGAGCAAACACCTCCATTCTGAAACGTACGTGATGTGAGGAGATTCTTTAGACACGGCTTCAGCTCAACGTGGCGTTGGCTTCCTCATGGTGTACTAATGCCTTTTCAAAAAAAAGCTTCCTGTACAGGCTTATCTAATGTCAGTGATTTTGTGAGAGGGAAGCAAATGACAATGAAGTCTGAAGAATACAAAAAATAGCATAAGTTACAAATAATATTAATACGAGTCCCGTTCCCTAAAATCAGTTTCAAATTGTGGTTTCATAAAAAAATCAAGGTTTACGTTGCCTAATGGGAAGGTGCGTAGGATTTGGTAATTCAGCTAATAATGTACACAATCTGTGCTACATAGTAATTACTAAGGCTGGGAGTCATTGTATCAACGTAAAAACGTGACGATTAGGTAACCACAGCCTCCTCATCTTTGTAGTAATGTTGGATATAAGACGTAATTTCAAACTCTTCAAATTCAATATTAAACCTCTCATGTATTTCAGCCGTTCCATCCATAAACCAACAAAAGACAATACCCGAAGGTATCGTTCGAAATGCCTATTTGGCACATTTAATTGTGAATCGTCTACGACACCATTCATTCGTTACGTTAAACAAACCACACCATAAAATATTATTTGTGCCGTATCATTAAGTGTCAAATGAAATGTAAACNGCACATTTAATTGTGAATCGTCTACGACACCATTCATTCGTTACGTTAAACAAACCACACCATAAAATATTATTTGTGCCGTATCATTAAGTGTCAAATGAAATGTAAACAAAAAACTATACTAAAAAAGAAGAACGTGTAGACCGTAAGTATTAAGCCCAGTAGCAATCCCAACTAGGTCAAGTTCGTAGGCATTAGTAATGTCTGCGTACATGCTTGTTGTTGTCTGATGTAATGCACATGTAATATACTTACATTTTCACAATTAGCTTACTTAGATTTACTCTGGTAAAGAACGGCGGTATATGACATTAATCACATTGCAGCGGAAAGCGTGGTATGTACGTTGTACGTTTACTCCCAATACCAATTAAAAACAGCGGCAGCAATAGAATCAACTTCAATTAATTTTTTTCTTGTGTGTACAACTGTTCTTGATTTGCTTCCTCCGTTCGAATTGTAGTTCAGTTTCCTATTTCACAATGACAATGTCAGGTTGTAATACCAAAGATGTGGTCGTTGGTTTGGAAAGAGGAAATTGTGGTGAGCCCTATCATTAATGGTTTAGTAAACTATTATCATATCCTTAAAAGTTCTCACCTTTTTCCAGCTAGAATAACCATTTCAAAACACTCCATTCGATTGTAATATTTTGGGGTTTATAGGTACGTACGGTTTTCATACACGATGAGGCTGGCGGAAACGATGAGAGATGGTACGGTTATTGCGTGAAATTGCGTATCAACTTAACTTGGTAATATTAACACTAACGTATGAATGCCAAGTGAAGATGGATACAAAGTTTAACATGTGGATGTGCATCTAAATGTTAAAAACAAAACCTGCCTTGACATTGACATTGTTCAATGTGAAATATGTATGGTAGAGGAAGAGCATTCACACTTTTATAACTTTGTTGTTGACCACAGAACTGTGTGTGCATTTGTTAGATTCCAGAATAATAGAGAAAGCGACTCGTTCGCTATCTGTCAAGGTTATATGCACGAAGCAGAAATATAATAAGGATGAATGCGATATTGTATGCATATTTTAGATTTTTTATCGACGTGTATTCCTGCTCAAAATTTTAAATTGGCCATCATTGATGACTAAAGCATGAATTTTCTCTCCACTCGTCACGCCGTACACTAGTGAACAATATGAGAGCACAAAAATGAATGCAGATATGAGCCATGATCACTAAAATATGCATCCGATTGTTTATGGTGTAAACTTTGATCACGATTAAACACATGTAAAATGCTATATACAACTCCGACTCAATTTATTTCTTAATCAATGCCGACATCTTAAAATTCATAGGGTTTTTACCATTGTTTTCTCAGATACAGTTTGCACACCAAGTGATAAATGAAATTTCCAAATACGTGTTTCATCAGTATGAATCTTTTTCTTTGAAAGAGAAAATCACTATTTTGGCTAAATTATGGTGACGGTTTTATGAACATCATGTAAATGTATATGCCAAATTGTTCATACAAAGGAGAAAATCATGCGTGGTTAACAAAAGTGTTGTTTTTTTCTTCCTTTTTAATCTTTCAAAACTATGAGTTTCTTCTCGCCGTTCATGTCAAACTGTAATCAATTCACATTTTTGTATTCTCATTATCTTCCTGTTCTCGTTGTCGGAAAATCCTTTTGCGTTTCTAAGCCAAATGGACTTGGTGGGACGATGTGCATGCAATATACACCCAGTACACTACATAAAAGTATCCGAAAAAATGAAATATAGAAACACAACGCCTAAGTAATGCGGAGGGTATTGTCAAAGAGATTAATAATTAGAAGTTTGAGATCGGACGTGATACCGATGTTGCAGTAACAAGAAAGATTGATGAACTCACTTGAGCACACACCTGAGTGCTAATCCGTACTACTTTGGGTAAGTGCAAACAAAGTACCAAACTGAATTTAGTTCTGTTAAAGTTTACAGATAGATATACCATGAACATCAAAGTACAAAAGTTTACTATCCCGTTTAAATTCGCATAACCAAGATTTTTAAATTTTTAACAGGAACGGTATTATAATTATAATATCTTTATTATTTCAATCCATCGGTCATTTCATTTCTGGACCGTGTTTTTTTTATAAAAAAAAACCCTTGATTGCACGTTAATCTTATAAATTATATGTACACGTTAAATATGTTTGTGTAGATGTATCAACTGGTTGATACTTGATTGCATATCCTCATCAATATAAACCTTATCTAAATCCAAATCCACTCTACGAGTAGCGCATTGGTGTATTGTCTGCATGTTTGTGCTGTTACGCAAATAATCTATTCGAGTTAATCCTCAATCACAATAGCTCGTATACTATATACCATATGTGCCAAATAAAAAATATCTGTAAAATCTTCATCAAATATGTAAGCGGGTTTTTTATTGTTATACCTCTTCTTTGCGTCATCCATGAAACCGCATATCATTTGTATAATACATCGCTACTCCATAATATTCTTATGTAAAAGAGTGGAATTGAGAGGACATTCATTCATTGTACCGCCACATTCCATGTGATGCTAGGAATAATTTTCGGTTTGTAACACACAACTCACCTTGTGTTACATTCTATAAGGATTATTTTCATTAAGATTTTCAAAATCCTCTTGTACACATATTTTTTAGCACATGCTCCATTTCTAGCTGGGGCAGAATATTTATCATAAAAAAAAACTAGAAAATGACGAAAAAAAATGTAAAAAAATGTGCCTTCATGCTCCTCCTCATCTCATCCCTACTATTTCAACAATACACATCAATAACAACGCAATTTACGTTATGTAATTTTATGATTAAAAAAAATTGCAACTGCATTCGACGAGATATATAAAGTGAGGTTGAATCACTCGTGAAAAGATCGGCAGGGGAATGAGAACACAAAAGAAGTGTTGCTAAAGGAAAGGAGCTAACTCATCATCCATCTCTCACCTCGTTGATTGTCCTCAGCTAATTCAGGCAACCCTTCTAATTTCAAAGCTGGCAAGATATAAGAGTTCCATTTTTATAATGACAATGGCAAAAAGGCATGCATGCAAGGCATTAAATTTATCAACCTCAAAACTGAAATGTGTTTCTCTATGGACCACTCCTTTTGTGATCTCGAGAAAAATTGAGTCGTGCAAGAAGGGATGATGTGTTGGTTTTGTCCTTACTGTTCAACACGTAATATTAGATGAGATAGCTATTTTCCAACCCTCCTTGTTAGCATTGTCAAACAAAAGCGAGAAGCGAGGAAAGGGTTGAGAAACCTGAGCCCTTTAAATAGATTCATTTACTGCGAATAGATTTATTTTTAAGTTCCCTACCTGTCACTGGTGATTACACAGAGTTTAAAGTATTTTTTCGGTAACTTATCATGTAACCGATGATTTTATGATGGTTTGTACGTCAGTAGTGAGTGACTCAACCTCATGTAATAAATTTTACATAATATCTTATGAAATAGACTGAGCAAATATTGCACATTATGGAATATGAAAAAAATGATACGATATGCCCAAGCTGATTACATTGTTATGTAGATTTATTTGAGAAGATGGCTTTTACGTAACCGCTTGATCCATATGGTCCATTAAATGTGGACAGAAGGAAGTATATAAGCCACTAATGTAACATCTTATTGTTATTGTTTAAAACCTGATATGAAACAAAAGCAAACTGTGATTACGGTTGAAAAACTGGTCCTAGCAGAAAAAAATGTTACAGTGGAAATCCCCTTTGGTCTATGACGAAGATTAAAATCTAGCAAGGTATTGCTTGTTGTCAGCAGATTACTGCACGCAACCAGTTCGATATTACTGGATGTGTAAACTGGTCAACGGACGGAAAGACGGTCTAATGGGAAGAATAGTAGTGCGTCATGGTTTCAAGAAAAATAGGAGTAGTATCTTATTTTATCTTTGTCGGATTGATTCTAAACCGTATATAGCTTGCAGACTCTCTCTTCAAGTTGCATTCCAGCCCAGATGGAAGATTACGTCCCTGTGGTAGCCTGTGTACTATTGAGAGCACAGCAGTCATAAAAGTGGTTTTGAAGATGACAAAAATTTATTGTTGCTTTTAGACAAAGCCGGATTATGAGGTTCTGGTGCCAAATTGCCTGCTTATCTCTTCCTTAACTTTCATTGATAAACCATAGATATTTTGCAAGTTAAAATATGTACGAGAAAAGTCTATGCAAAAGTCAAAATCCGATTAATTACTTTAAATCATTTGATTTCCTTTTTGTTGTGTACGAGGGCTAACAAATTTTTATTTACTAGAACAAGGATTTAAATTTGTTATTTTGAACTGCCTGCCCTACTTCCTTGAAGAAATCCAGCCCCCCACACGTTCAGAAATCTCGATTGAGCGACTATGTCATAAATGTTTACTTGCCACGCTCTACTATGCTAGTTGATCAAAGGTATGGTATGAAGGAAAGTAGAGTACCCACAAGAAACATGCAGGTAATTATGTAACAAGATACATAAAAGGGACCCTTTTCTAGGATATTTTAAACTAGGGAAGCTCCTAGAAACCCTTGGGATATAAACAATCCCACCCTCTTTAACTGAAGCATGAGACTGCTTCTCGTTGAAAGCAATAGAATGAGATACACGCCGGCTTAAAGTCCGCTTTAAAGTCAATTCCACGCAGTTGAAAAAAGTAAGGGATTACATAAGGTTGTAAGGTTCACGGCCAACTTTTTTCGAAACGCCACTCGCACGCATAATAGTAGTTTTTAGATGCATTGTAAACCTAGCATCATCAGCACCACTCGTATTACATAACTTCTTGAAGCGAGACGCTCCTCTTAAATCTGCATAGGGTTTGTATTATACGTCTTGTATACAAAAGTAGGTATATTATGCTTCATCTTAAGTTCATCATCCATCACATCAACAACAGCATCCGTTTGAACCTGTGGAATTGTGTAGTAATGGTAATAACAATTCATCATAATCCCAAACCGATTTGAGGCTTACTTCTTAGTTTCATCTCTTCTCATTTGGAAGCTCTCGGAGAGGAAAGGGAAACAAATAAAGCTGAAATAACCCTCCAGGTATAATGAATATTTTCCCTGCAGCACTGGGATTAAACTCCAGAATCCGGAATTACAACAGGTGAAGGTTTTTTTAATAGAAAAAGAATGCATATCCCCTCGAGTGGTTGGGTAAGCATTGAAGTATGTGAGAACAAGCTGACCAGGAACAATCAAACATTTTGTAATAACACACGAGCGAAATGGCGTGCGTGTCTGTTGATGCATTTGTATAAGCATATAAAATCATTAAAATGCCCTCAATATTTTTACTTCTACATTTCCCACGGTTGATCGTTCATTGCATATCTTGTGGAATTTATGGAATGAATTTCCGCCCGCATAGTATCATGATTCACTTTAATCCCCTTGTTTGACAACTGATGTAAATTGAAACTCATTTTTAAAAGTATTTCAATTAATTTTTACAAAATATTGCTATTATTACAGTTATTTCTAGCCGTTTTTATTTTGGTGAAGTCTACTTTCAGCATTTTGGTTATAATTTTCAATAATTACCGATTTCCGTTCATGTTTGTTATCCACCGTTATTTTATTTTAGTGCTCGATGGCCAGTTGTCATCTTAAAACAAAATTGTATAAAGGTTCAAGCCAAGTGCATTTATGAACGGGTCACGAAAGATTCTGTCTTTCTAGAAGGGAAAAACTCTCCCGACAAAGACACCCTAAAACATCTGCTGACACCTGTTGTAGGACAAGGGGATGGATGATACCCAATAAGATATTATGCAGCTGTGTAGAGTAAACCATGACCAAATTGTGCGTCTCTAATTGTACAAATGTATAAAGGAATACAAGGATCATCACATCACAATAATATGATCATTAAAAGTGCCGTACTCTACCCCAACACACACAACAGGAGATGAGTTTCACATTTGATGCTTTTTACGAAACGGAAGGAAGCAATCAAATACACATAAAAGACTCGCAAAGCACACATGACGACCTGTGTACCAACTGAACCGTAGACTCTCTCTTGCTTTGTCTCGCATAATCGTAATCTCTAAGGAAGGTTATTAACGATGAGTAAATGTAAGGAGATGGTGTGGCCGACATATTATCCTTTAAAATATGACTTTACTTTGAATGACAGTTGTTCATCTAGTTGCGAATTTCTCACATGCCACATCTTCTCACAACTTTCCCCAATGTAAAGTGTTCTAAACTATGCAAATGTGTTTAAATTCTTTAAAATATTTCCTAGAAAAAATTGTTTTTAAAAATCGACATACCAAAACGAGAGACCTAAAATTCCATTAACCTACCTGTACCTAGTGTTCGGAAGAAAGATCCCAAGAATGAAATATCCATAAATTACAATTGGGAAATGAAGACACTACAAAAATGAGTAATAAGGGCTGTCTCACAGCAGATCGTGCGAATCTGCCACAATATTTGGCAAAATCACAGAAACCAGTCTTAATGTTGTGGAGAACTACTATCTTAATTTAGCTTTACGACAGTACAAGACCAATCATTAGAAATGGGCAAATGGGCTACCACCCTTGAATTGTCCTCCTTTAGTGTAGTATTTTTGAAAATAACAATGTCTCTCAGTTAGTGACGGAGGAGTGGAAGAACCAAGCTAAAGAGCAAGGATGTGTCAGTTTTCCCTAAAGTTACTATCTTTTTCAGGGGTTTTAATGACAATTTACCTTGATTTCTCAACATATTCGACATGATTTCAAAACTGTAAGCAAGCAAGGAAGGAAGTTTTATACGTAGTTATGTGAACAAAAAAAGTTCACTCAGCGAGTCCATAATTTGAAAAAAGTACAAATTCCTTATATGCTCACATTTAGCAAAAAAGAGGATC
>JAHZNA010002391.1:0-34697 GCA_027743935.1 Sinodicranocentrus sp. ZH6
AACTCGAAATTGAATTGCATACTTAATTCTGACGTAAACGAACAAGTGCTTAAAAATTATGAGTAATTGCTAATCATAACTTGCTTCAACTTGTCTAACGGATGAACTACGAACCTTAACGAGATAACGTTTGTTTACTAATTACAAAATCCCATTAGAAAACTAATGTCATTACTTAATGAGGGTGTAATTAATTAAATCGATTTTTCTTGTTTGAGGCAATTAATATATATTGATGAGTTGCTTTTCAAAGGGATTTGCGAGAGAACTTGCACAAAGCAGACTAACATAACATTTGTGACAGCCTCCTTTATTGACTCAATTCTAAAATTTAATAAAGCAAACTAATTAAACTATATCGCATGACCAACTTAAGCTTCCCAACTTTCAAATTCAAACTGACTTTATTTCCTTCATCCTCTGTTCTAAACTGGACAAGAACAATGAGATATGTGGTGATTACTCCACTCAACTGTAAAAAAACAATAAATATTTCCAAAGACAAATAAATCTCCTCAATATTATCAAGTTGAAAGTAGTAATCCAGTCATACCGATGTCAGCATGGCTCTATTCAATGCGAAAAAATTTCCAGGAGATATTTCCACAGGATTACTTTCAGCCTCTCGATGAAGCAGCATTATTTGTGAAACTTGTTGAGCTGTCACATCAGAGTTTTTTGTTAAATTTCTACAAAATCTCCGTAGGCTGTCCTTCACCTGGAAAATCAATCTTTGTTTTTTTTTAAATCCTCTTATCGTGCAACAATGAAGTATGTTTAGAAACTTACATTTTGACTAAAGGTTGATCCAGCGTTGAAAATTAAATAAATGCTCACTGGATACGCCAACATCGCCAAAAGACACACCACTCCAAGTTTGACCATACCCAGTTTTATAAATGCATAGGTGATGTACAGCATTTGGATCAAAAGGGTGCTCGAAGCAATCAACCAGATTATAAATGGGAATTGAATCAAAGAATTAAATTCCTCCACAAGCCTTCCCAAATGTTCGACCTGTTCAATTAAAAATCCTATTTTCCTTTCTGAACCTCCTCTAGCTGTAATCATTGCATCAGATTCTTTAGCCAAAATGAGATAGCCCATTTCCATCCATTTAATGTACATGATATACCACATTATTTGGAAACAATGGACGACCAATAGAATTACATAATTTGCGCAAATGCCAAAAATAATTAGAAGAGCCCAACATGGAACCTTATCTTGAATGTGGAATTCAAGAAGAAATGCAACTACTATCATGTACTCGACGATAAAAAAGCCAAATGTAATTTTTCCCAATTTATTTAAATATTTCGTGATTGTTTCAATCCATCCTGGAACTTGACAAGATGTACAGGTTACCAAGGCGGAAAGCAGGTGAGACGTCGTTTCACTAAGATTTTCGTGAAATCGAGAAATTCGCTGTTGAAGAAAGAAAAACACAAGTCGGAGACCAAATTGGCTCAAAAATATTACACAAGTTGTTAAAAGACGTGCAGAATCGTCTGCAGCAGACTGGGCAGACATATCTCCGGTGTTGTGCTTGAAGAACAATTCTTGTTTTGAAGCGGAGTAAAGAAAGCCGGAAAAATGCAAAATTTGAAATGTCGACTGCAGAAGAGGCATCACTATTCCTCTGAATTTGTATTTGTTTTCTTGATCTAGGCTGAAACTAGCGAGTCCTCCTAGTTGAAATAGAATCCAGGGAAGTCGACACATGCGCTTAAGAGAAGGTTGAATTTGAAGTACTTGGGGCTTATCGCTTTTACCCATAGAAAACCTACAAGTGAGAGGATATGGATAGGTTTCTTGAACTTGAGCCATTTTGTGGGATATGAACGGGAATGCTTGCTGAAGGCAACTGGAGTAATTTCCAATACGACGTATTTTTACATTATGGACTTGGAGGATAGACGTTTTAGCAAAAAAATAATTAACTAATTTCTCTTTGTGAAAATTATTTTTCTTTTTTTGTGTAAATAGTCAGCATAGAATTGATCAACTGCGTAATTGGCTGACGATGAGTAATACTGTGATGCAAGAGTTAATTTGCCTGAATAACTAGTTACCTTATGATAACTACATATTTTTGCTGATTAAGTATATTATTTATTTATTTATTTATTTAATTATCATATTAAATGATTAACGAGTTATTCTACGATGACGGGGTAAGCAACGTCTTGGCAGTTTCACGAAGCACACCTCTCATAAAAATCAGGACGCTATCCCTTTCAATAAAAAACGTGCTCTCACAGCTAATCGTAAATGGTCTGAAGGCCTTCTTACATTTATAGATTACTTTTCTTCCAAAACACTCAACTTGCACTGAAACTTTCATATTCCTCATATCAAAGTATCTGGCTCCGTTTTCCCGTCATATTTTTACACCTTATTTACGAATAGGTGGTCACGGTATGGTGGAAGAAATGGCGCAAGGAAAATCGTTCCCTGAAAATGAGGCATACAAAATTGGGATACAGGACACAAAAGTTACAAGCTGGACGAAAAAGATAACACTGGATGGTTGCCAGGTGACCAGAAATGCTAAATAATGTAAATGTAATTAAAAGCCGCTTTTCGCTACAGAGAAAAAAAATAATCGAGAATCTAGGGTGAGTATTGAGCGCATATTCATTTTTAATTTACTATTCCTATGCTATGCTCCTCCCAAACATTGACTACGTCAACCTTGACTGGTTTCTTCAATCCAACAATAATAAATTCACGATTTGAGCAAACACGAAATTCTCCATTTCCAACGGCGTCAGCCTCTCAAAAAAGTTACTCCCGCCAAAGTAAATCCTTAAGACAGGAGTAGACTTTTGAAATTTGGAGAACCATTTGTTCTTCATGAGAACCCGATTTCCTTTCAGTTTTTGAAGCACTTGACTCGAAACCTCGTACACATCCGCGAATGCTTTAAAAACTCCAACAATCCCTGCAGCGCAGGTCCACCCAACGTAAAAATACAAAATGTTAAGCCCAAGCTGACTGTTTTCATCCTTTTTCTCACCTCCAAAAACTTTAATTGTGTTGTAAAGGCAAACCGTTTGCATCATCATAGCAGTTAGCATCAGAACGACGAGAAAGAGCTTCGAGTAAAAGTCGCGAAATACGGATAGTATTATTTGCAACTCTCGAAAAATAATTGCTCGATATTTAATGCTTTTAGGATTAGCATTATCCAGGATTTTTCTGAAATGAGGAAAAGTCGGTGTGACTTTTATGAATAAAATACAATCGGGTCGTTGAAGTTACTATGGAAATTTTACCTTTCAAATTGTTTGACATAAAAGGGAAGGCTAAACCCTTCAAAAAAAGCTTGCACGATTCCATACATGCACCCGCTAATCACAAAGTTCCAGTTGACCCATGACATCAAAGAGATGCCAATTTTTACCCATATCTCCATCCAGCTCCATGAGAAGGTTTTAGCGTAGCCAGGATTTTGTGAATTACACTGCTCACAATACTGATATCCTAGTGTTATCGGGAAACAAGGATTTCGAAAGAGTTCCAAGGTATAAAAAATTGGAAGCAGGGATGCTCCAAGGATCGCTTTGGAAAGTAGCTTTGTCACTTGGATTGCGTTGCTTTTTGTTGTAATTCCTTTTAGAAAAATAATGTTTTTTACAAAAAAGTTTTTCGAACCAGGAAAATTTCGAATAATTTTATGCAAGCTTACCAGGATATCTGAGCTTCTCATGTTGAATGATGCAGTTGAACAGAGACACACTTTTTTGAGGATATATTCCATGAACAAAGGTTAGGGTTGATGCCATCATAAAAATTGCTTGGAATAGGATGCTATGAATTTTCACAAACATTTTTGCTTCCTTCCAGCTCAAGGCGACTTGAACCAGGGCAAGAAACTGGTAAAGAAAGGAGACAAAAAGACGAGCTTGGAATATCCTCTGTTTCCATTGGGATTTCACTTCTAGTCGAAACTTATCATTGTTCCAGGAATATGGAATGGCTCCGAAATAGCCAACGAAGGATAGACCAGAAATAAGCTGTTTTAAAAGACCGCTGGAAACGAGCATTGTAATTATTTGACAGTTGTATTTCACAAAAGTTTTCTACTAGCCACTCTATCACCCTCTTTCTTGGAATTGACGGAAGCAAAGTTTTACTCATTTCTTTCAAACGTATTTCTTTGCCAAATGTGTGCCTCTTCAAAAGGTAAAGGAAAAAGTCAATAACTAATTTCAGCAGAATATTTTCCCAAACGGCTTAAAGGACACTTTATTCTATCAGGGGACTTTTTGTGATTAGAAAGTCATTAATAAATTAAAGTTTCATTAATCCATTGGTTTGTGTTTGTGGATCGAAAAATTAATAACTTTTGATTGGAGGTGGAACTTGGATAATGCATGATTTAGGCAGATATGGAAATGAGCAGAATATTTTGTACTTAATATTTAAACAGCCTTCGGCACCTTTATCTGCGTCAGTCTGTCTGGTCTGTTTGCATAAGTACTAAAGAAAGCAAACAGAATACAATTTACCAGATTGATTTTAAACAGCACACGTCATTAATGGTATGAGTGATTTTTCAAAATAAATTCTCACCTGAAGACAAAAGGGCACTGGGGCAAAAGAGCGGTGCAAACCTATTTTTGTATCTGCCACCTCCACAAAACCAGGATTTTCCTGTCACCTGTGTGGTGTTTTTGCTAAAGAAAAAATTTGCATTCGAAAAATCGAAAATTAGATCGTTCCGCTGAATTTCAAATGATAAATTAGTTAAATATTCTTGAAAAACTTATGCTTACGTTTAAGTAATGTAATGTACAAGTTTAACATTAAACGTGAGTACAAATACAATGCAGAATATTGAATGGATATGTTTTACATAATATAATATGCTATCGGGTATGTAGTATGTATTCAAGCTGAGACCTGTGACCTGTGGCATCAACCGGAAGTGCAAATGTAGAGCTTTTTGTTATGTATATTATTTTTGTGTAAATGTGAAAGTTGAAAGTATATTTTTACAACGAATGTTCAATACTTCCTCGTAGCCGCATATAAGTTGAAAATGCCAAAGTTGAAGGTCAAGTGGTGAGTATATAAGCTTGAGTAAAATCTCAATGACATTTAATCTCAGTTCTGCCGTTGTGGACTTGACATGAAGTCTATTTCACTTTTCTTGTGCAATTAGTGGGAATATTGTCATTTTTTTCTGCCCCCATATTTTTAATTGGAAGTTTGATCTGGTCCTCGAATACACGCGGACACGTCTGTCTTCAGGTCGCAATGAGGGGGCTAAGAAATCCACCTCCTGGAGGAAGTAATATACCACTGAATATTTCAAAATGCTGCTTTTGTTTGAAGTTCCCAGAGGGAAAAATATTCCAGTGCAAGAAGGGTCACCCGATTTGTGACAACTGTTATGCAAGGAAAGGACCTGAAAGCTATACATGTCCAAAATGCAAGACTCAACTTCCACTGAAGAATAAAATTCGAAATGAGTTCTTGGAAACGATCCTCGATGGAATGAGGTTCGACTGTGAGTTTGGCGGAAATGGGTGCAAACGGAAATTGATAAGGCAGATGTTATCAATTCATAGGAAAACTTGCGCTTATCGGTAATACACCTTCAATCATTGTTGGACCCGTTGTTTATTTGCTAGATTTTTTATTTTGCTGTTATCAATAATTCATTAATATTTCATTGTAACGTTTGTTTCGTTCAAAGGAACAGGATTGGAGCTCAAAAGAAAACTACTGTAGACCCGACCCAGTCTTCATCGCAGAATACAGCTGGAACTTCAGTTACTGTCAAACAGATGAGGACTACCTCGTCAGTAATGGATTTAGACGAAGATGACGTTCGTGTGATCATCGACCAGGCGAAAAATCCTTCAAAAACAGCCGCCGCCGAAGAGATCATTTTATCTGATGATGAAGAGTCTGAAGTTGACAGCCCCGGTGAAAACAATTCCAGGCAAACTATGGTACTGATTTTAGTTTTTTTACACTCAACTCTTAACTGCTTATCGAGTCCAGGTGAAATTTAACCCTTTTTATTTTTAAATTTATTTACAGAAAAATAAAGGTACAGGAAAGAAACGACGTGCTTCAGAAATGGATAACGACATTGAAGTTGAAACTGCTGGGGATAGGAACCAAAATTCTCGAACTCATCTCAACCCTGAAACTCCTTCCTCTTCACGTTATCGATTAAGACCAAAGAGAAAGCTGAACTATTCTGATAAACAAGCATCCCGTTTTATTCAAAAGGACACCAACTCTCGAGATGATGACGAAGGAAGGGGAAAGCAAGTCTGTGAAATTTTCTCTCTGTTACTATCCCAGATTTCAAAGTTGACCAGACAGCCAAAGCAAGTGGAGCAGTATAACAAGTGCAAAATCTTTATATTGGATGGAAGGATCTCAAGAAAGAAAGAAATAGCAGTTGAGGAGTTTTTTTCTATATGGGGTCATCAATTTCAGGATGTATTTGTGAGGATGCTGTACAACGACAAGAATATCAAATTTTTTAAAGGGGTTCTCCAATCTGGGTCAAACTTGACGAGGCTAAGCTACCAATATCAACATGGTCAAGATGCTTTACAGCTTTTGGCGGCTTTGAGGAGTCACAAGAAAAAGGGGAATTTACAAGCTTTAACTTGTTTTAAGCTTGTTGGCGAGTATGGAATGGAATCTTTGACGAATGAGCACATCATAAAATTGTCCAAGGTCGGGATCAACTTTCAAAGTCTGGAAATCGGAGACTCCCTTGAGGAAGATGTGAAGCCGTCAAGTGTAGAAAAACTTTTGGAAAATTGCAAATCCTCTTTGGAGACTTTAATCATTCATGGAGGCTTTCTAGGATGGGGCGACAAAGCTCACAAGATTTTAACTTTTCCACGAATGGAGGTTCTATCCACTTTTCAAATCTGCCCCAACTATGGATTCCTCTCTGAATTTAAAGATCCTGTGTCTAAAAAGGCCCGCATAGTACACCTCAACGAGGAACAGGAGGAACCTTTCAAAGTCTCTGTGCAATTTAGAGATAACTTCCCCAACTTGAAGGTCCTCGTGCTCGGAAGTTTAATCACAGTTGAAGATTTATCCTTCTCAACGGTTCGGAAACTAGAGGAATTTCGATGTGGAAGCTTCTGGAATCTGTCACTTAGGTTCCCTTTGGAATCTTCGAGAATATCCTTACGCCAGAGGAGTATCAGTAGTGTCACGGATTTCCAGTTTCCAGACGGTTTAAAGGACCCCTCCCTTCCAGCCAAGGTTGTAAGGCATTTTCCTCACTTGAAAAAGATTCATCTGTATCTTCCCTCCATGGCCGTGCTTCAAGGGTTCTTTCAAGCGTTCGAAAATTCTGGGGTGGAAAATCTCTGCTTGAAAATCCAGTTCGACTTTGAATCCACTTTGGAATCCTGTCTGCTTCCAGGGAACGTCCGGGTCAAGGCGGTAGACGAAAGAATCAAAACTCTGATTAAAATGCTCAAGAATTACAAACACTTTGAGGAGTACGCCACCTACTACAATTTACATTTGCCTGCCCAACAAGTGGATGACGACGTGAAGATAACAAATTATGCTGGGATTGGGGGCCTTACAAATTTGAAAGTTTTCGAGCTCCAGCACATCCCTCGCAGGCTACTGATCCCGGTGGAAAGGGAAGAAAGAAAATGGTACGATTACAACTGCAAATTTATCAATGCCACCTTTGGCTTGTTGGAGTATCCTCTGGAGTACAAGTGTCATCAGGAGATTTTGAAACTTGGATTGGTAGACTTCACTTCGCGATGTATTAAGGTAATAAAATAAATTAAAATATGCTTTTCTACTTACAAAACATGGACTGCAGTTCTTAGCTAAATAGTTTTTTCTTATTTTTTTAGATTGCTAAATCACAAGTGGGTATTCTGAACCAAGGCAGAGGAGGTGGAGGTGGTAACGCTGATATTCGATTTCGTGTCATCACTTTAAAAGACAAAGTGGGGAGGTCTTCTCGGGTGAAATATTTACCTTCATTGTTGCTCCCAGATATTAAAATTAAACGTGAGCCTGACTATTAATAACTACAAAAGTGTATTTTGTATTGTTAGAGAATATTGCTGATTATATATTGTTTTATTGCTAAAGTGCAAATTAGAAATTAGTTTGGAATTGTAGAGAGAATCATTATTTTAGAGCTGGTGAAGATGTGCCGCCGAGTCAATTTGAATTAAATTGTTTAAATGGAATAATATTGTAGTTTGCTAATGAACTTTTGTACGTAATAAATGTATTCATTTTACGTAACCCTCGCTTAATGTGCTTAATTAGTTGGCCCACTCAGCATATCATCATCCACATTATTACCAATCCTTCATGGTATTTCATATGTTTTAACCCTTTTCTGTATCCCGTTGCTAAACTTTGGAAAAAACCCCGACATCCTCGGCATATTAAATCCAAACGGGTCATCAACATGCATCTTAAAAATAGTCTGCCATCCTCAGTACTCGTCCCATAAATAATCCCACTTGCAAACCCACTTCCTCAACAACTCCCAAGTAATATTTCAATAAACTTGTTCACATGAGGTTGTGGTTAGAGTTGTATTGGGATGTGAAGTCATCATCGGGGTCACATGTTTGAAGCAACAAGCAACTGCATACTCAAAAAAGCTGTCTCACGGAATCTGATATCCTTCTGTGATCCAGGCATCACATCTAATTTGGGAATACAGTACTGTGCACACACTTGATCTAATCTGAATTGGAACACGTGTGAAGATACATGTCATGGATAATGCATGGTGCTCTTCCTCGTCATTTGTCAGTGAGTGGCATTGAAGCAGCTGCATCTGACTGACAATGAATGATGCAACCCAATGTTAAATGATATGTTAAATGATACAATGATGCAATGCACCATAGCTGAAAATTTATTGTGCAAGTTGCAGCCAAACAAGTCATTATATTCCAAGGACAAAAACAATCGCGAGGAGAGCAACATGAGGAAAAGAGAGAGGTTTGAAGGTTGTTTGTTGAGAGAGGTGCGCAGTGCAGTCGCCGTCTGTATGTGTTCCAGTGAGTGATTTACTTTGATAGTGTTAAGTGCACAAAAATTAATGGTGCTACTGTAAAATCACTGATAAGAAAATGGTGAGTGACGAGATTTTAAAATGGGTGAGTTTGAAAGCACAGGAGGAAATAGGGGAATCATCAGTGGATGTGGAGGAGGAGGTGGAAAAGATGAAGAGGATTTTGAAAGGTGAGATAAGCTTGGAAAGAATTTTTGTAAGAGTTTTATTTGGAAATTATTTTTTTGTAAATTTCGATCAGACAAATATGACTGGTTAAGGCTGCCTCCTAATTTCGACCACTTTTTGTTAAAGTCCCTCCGAGCTCGGAAATTTGATTTGGAAAAAGCCGCCCAACTTGTAGTCAACTACTTTAAACTTTTAGTTGAGCTCTCTCCCATCCACAAGTATTTGGTGCCGAGTGTCAATCTGGAACTCTTGAAGGGGCTTGGATTGATATTATTGAAAAATAGGGATGCTCAAGGGAGAGCGATAATAATGACTCGTCATGGTTCGAAAATTATAAACAATATTTGCCCCGCCCTCTTTGATTTCTAGCCCCCAAAGTGTGATTTTTTAAAAATATTTCAGAGCATTTTCCAGCACATCTTTTCCGCTTTGATGAAGCCCTCGCTGTCACATTCCTGTTGATCGATTATGCCACCAAAGTCTCCGAAGAGACTCAGCGCTTGGGGATTGTTTTCATTTCTGACCTTTCTGGCTACAGTTTTGGGCATTTCAAGCAACTCAACCCGTTTCGTATTCGTTCCGCAATCAAATTTTTTAACGTATGTCTTTAAATATTTTTAAGTGTAAATACTGCAAGCAAGGTCTGCATTTTTTTTTCTCTTCCAGAATTCCTTTCCAGTTCGTTTGAAAGGGTTCCACTTTGTAAATGTTCCCAAGATTTTTCATTACTTTTTTGCCATTGCGAAGCCCTTTCTCAGTGAAAAGTTGAAAAGTCGAGTAAGTTCATTTTATCAATTGTAATAAAATAAGCGGAGCATATTTAATCCATTTAATATTATTTTTATCCTTTCCAGATGCACTTTCATTCCTACGATTTAAACTCCCTTTATGCTCACTTCAGTCCAGACATTATTCCAAAATGTTTAGGAGGAATATTACCTGGGGATGAGTATGTCGACAAATCCTTCATTTCTGGACTTGTTGAGGATGAGGAGTATTACAAAGGTAGGGTTTTTCAAATTATAGAATAATTTATAGTTTTCAAACAAGCATGGAATATGGTTAAAAATTCTTTATAATTGTGTTTTATAGAGGTGCTCAAATATGGACAAACGAAGTGAGCTGAGGAATAACTAGCAATATAAGAAAATATCATTTTTAAGATTAATGAAGTTTTTTTTTGCATGAACTGATATCGATTGATTTCATTTTTAATTCTGCAGATAAGCGTTAGTTGCTCGGTGGTCATGTGATGCCATGTTTGTTGTGATATTAACGTAATCATCATTCATTGTTCTGCCCTTAACTCTTTATTTAATTGATTATTGATTCTGATTAGAAAAAATAAAGGGAAATAATTTTCACAAAGAGCACAACCACCACTTTAATTTATTGACAAGGCTAAAATTCGATTAACTAATTATTTGCTCAAGCTCAACTATCCAATATTATATTCATGTAAATTGCTCTAGTCTCTTCCTGGAAGCTTTCTTGTTCATATCCGAGACAAAATATGACACAAATTAAAAAAGTTACTGTTAATCCAGCTTATCCTCCCATTTTGATGTACAATATGGGTATTACTGATAAGCAAGGAGGGCTTCAAATTCGATCCTCACTAAGACACATGTGTCGTCTTCCCTTGATTCTATTTCAACTTGGAGGATTAGCTAGTTTCAGTTTGGACGATGAAAACAGATATAAATTCCCTTTTCCTTTAATGCCCCTCTTCCAGTCGACATTTCAGGTTGTAAACTTTGTGGGTTTATTTTACACCTCAAATCAAGATTTATATAAGGAGTCTAAAGGGAGCATGTCTGCTTCAGATAATTCTGCTCATCTTTTAACATCTTGGGTGGTAATCTTAAGCCAATTCAGTCTCCGGATTTGCTTTTTCTTTTTACGTCAGAGAATTTCTGGATTTCATGAAAATCTGAATAAAATTACATGTGACCTGATTTCCCATTTTGAAACCTTTACGTCTTATCAAGTTCCAGGGTGGATTAAACAAATCAAGACGTATATTCACAAATTAGGGAAATTTGGGATTACTTTTTTTCTCATTGATTTTAGTCTAGTTATTGCATTCATCTTTTTACTCGATGTGCAAGCTAAAGTGTCGTCAAATAAAAAAAACGTCGTCTGTCGTGTTAGGGTAGGAAGAACATTTTTGTATGAAATGATATCTGTAAACACGTAAATAAAATTGATCTATCTATCTATCTATAATCAAGACGTATATTCACAAATTAGGGAAATTTGGGATTACTTTTTTTCTCGTTGATTTTAGTCTAGTTATTGCATTCATCTTTTTACTCGATGTGCAAGCTAAAGTGTCGTCATGGTTTCTTTTGAGTTTGATTATTTCTGCAGCGAATTATTTGCTAATTTTGGTAGCCCATTGTTTCCAAATAATGTGGTATATATTGTACATTAAATGGATGGAAATGGGCTATCTCATTTTGGCTAAAGAATCCGATGTAATGAGAACAGCTATGAGCTAGAGGAGGGTCAGAAAGGAAAATTGGGGTTTTGATTGGACAAGTCGAGAATTTGGGGGGGCTTGTTGAAGAATTCAATTGGATAATTCAACTTCCCATTATTATCTGGCTGATTGCTTCGAGCACTCTTTTGATTCAAATGTTGTACATTTGCTATGCATTTTTAAAACTGGGGAGTTTGAGAATGGCAGGGATTAGTTTTTTGGTAACGTTGCCGTATCCAGTGACTATGTATTTTATTTGCAATGCTGGATCAACTTTTAGTCAAAATGTGAGTTTAACTCGAATGATTTCGTCGTGGATGAGTACATGAATTTTTATTTTAAAAAATTGAATTTTTGTTTTTTCAGGTGAAGAAGAGTTTACAAAAATTTTGCAGAAATTTAACAAAAAAGGCAGAAGCACCTTTACTTATTAGACAAGTAAGCGTGCTTCATCAAGAAGCTGAGAATAGTCCGGTGGAAATATCTCCGGGAAATTTTTTCACTCTAAATAGAGCATTACTGACATCGGTATAAATTGTGCTATTTACTTCACAATTTTAACAAGGATTATGTGAATGTGGGATTAAAAATAGTCTGGTTTATTTTATAGATGAGTGGGATAATCACAACGTATTTAATTGTTCTCGTCCAATTCAGAGCAGCGGATGAAGGGAGTAAAGTCAATTTGAATGTTACAAGTTGTGAAGAAACATTAGGTTTTTTAAATAAAGGCCAATAAATAAATATAAAGCTTCACATGATAAAACCTTGAATTATAAAATTTTGCAAAAAATTTATAATAAGTTTAATAGATTAGTTGATATGCTATGCATATAAATCATCACTATAAAATGTTAGATTGTGATGAAAAAACAATTATTTTATCGAGCTACTTAATTTAATGAATTAATTTGCTAATGCGTTTCTATGCGAAAAGAAAATACTACAGTTATTTGCTGCTTCATTTTCTCCATCAGAATCCAACTAGTCTTAAAATGGATCAAGTTCGAGAAACACATTTACCCCGTCATCCTCCCAATCCATCCATCCTGGAGGTGAAAGCGAGTAGTGCTTCGAACCCAAGTGAATTTCAAATTCGCTGCTTTCTCCGACGCATGTGTCGGCTGCCAGTAATTCTATTTCAAGTAGAAGGAATAGCCAGTTTTAGTCTTGACGACGGAAACAAATATAAATTCCCAATTCCAATATCCCCCTTTTTCCATTCTACACTTCAAATTTATCATTTCATTTCACAATTCTACATCCCTTCATCGAACAGAGGCTTTATTAAGGAATACACTGAGCGCGTGACGGGGTCAGACGTTTCAGCAACGCTTTTAACAACTTGGGTCACAATTTTAAGCAAATTTGCTCTTCGAGCTTGTTATTTCCTGCTTCGTCGACGAATCGCAAAGTTTCACGAATCTCTAAATCGAATCACGTGTGATATTTTTTCTCAACTGGAAACTAGTACAGCTTCTCAGGTTACAGGATGGATGGAGACAATAAAGAAGCATTTGCATAAATTAGGGAAAATTGCTTTTGGTATTTGTCTCCTTAATTTGTTTCTAACGATGGCGCAACTGGAAACATTTGGTATTTTAGCGCAGCTGTCACCATGGTTGCTTCCTATTATGCTTGTTTCCATAGTGATTTTCGTGGTTACCATGGTTCTCCACTGTTTCCAAACGATGTGGTATATTTTGTATATAAGATGGCTGGAAATGGGGTATCTCATCTTGGCTAAAGAATCAGAAGCGATTATTACAGGAAATGTGTGGTCAGAAGGGAAAGTCGAATTTTTAATTGAGCAAGTTCACAATGTGGATGAGCTTGTCGAGGAATTTAATTCTTTGATTCAAATTCCGATTATAATTTGGCTCGTAGCTTCGAGCACTCTTTTGATCCAAATGTTATACATTTGTTATACATTCGTACAAGTGGGATTGCTGAAGTTGGCAGGGGGATTCTTTTTGGTGGCATCGCCATATCCGGTCAACATTTATCTCATTTGTAGCGCTGGATCTGGGTTTATTCAAAATGTAGGCGGGATTAATCCTTGGCACTAAATATACGTGTTTTTTAATCTTTAAAATATTGGAAATGGTTTTTATTTTATAGGTTAAGCAAAGTTTGGAGGAGTTGTGCAGAAATATGACGAAAGACACAAGAGCAAGGAAAACACCGGTGTTTGCAAAGGTAATGCTGCTTCATCAAAAAGCTCAAGGTAGTCCGGTGGAAATATCTCCGGGAAATTTTTTCACCTTGAACAACGCCATGATGACATCAGTAAGATTATTAAGATTAACATTGTTACCTTGAAAATATTATCTTGAAGGTGAAAGGTGAGCAGGAATATGCATTAATTTTTCAGATGTCAGGTTTAATTGCTACCTATTTGATTGTACTACTCCAATTCAGAACGGAGGATGAAGGAGACAAAGCTAGCTTTAATGGGACAAGGGCTGAGAATAATATTGTGTTGTGAATATCTGTGACTTTTCATTCACAGACATCCATCCTTATCTGATAACATAATATATGAATCCCCTCGTGCAACTTTGTGAATGTGAATGGGGTACGCCTCTAATTTGAATATTTATGAATGAATGAATTAAAATACAAAAAATCCCTAATCCCTTTGGTTTATTCTTATTCTTCACTCACTTTTATGTACTCTCTGTGTTAAGCATAGTCTCACAATATGTACGAAGATATATCCATGTTGGATTGAAGATATATTAAAATGAGAGGAAATTTTTTCTCGAAAATATTTCGTGTAAAAAGTCATAAAAACAAATACACAATACTTCCTTCCTTCCTTTCTACTTTTGACAAGTCTCAAGTCACAATTCTTTTCTAAAAAATAAATCATTTCAGTTTTGAATGAGGGCTGAAGATTGTGGCTAAAATATTGTAATTTTTGAAAGTCGTCATGTCATCCCCAAATACTTCATTTAAAGATTTTGAAACCCTTGGAAAAAGTGGAAGGGTGAAGGAATCCTTAGCTGAGCTTTCAACCACGTCAAACCGAAAGCGGAAACAATCCCCTAATCAAGTTTTCGCAGGTGCAAGTGATGATGGTAAGTAATCTTTGTTGAGGTTTTAAAAAAATCATTTTTCATCGGGATTTCTTTGAAAGTTGAAATGTTTTGAATTATTTTAATTATTTTGCACAAGTCTCTAAAACAACCAACAAAGATATGACGGCTCCAAAACGACACCGATTTGAATGTGAGAAATGCAGAAAAGGGTTTAAGTACCCAAGTGACTTTCTTCTACATGAAGAGACGCATTCAACAATTTTAGCATATAAGTGCTCCATGTGCGACAAAAGATTTAAAACCAAGGGAACATTGTCACAACACGAGAATAAAACGAAGATTCATAGAAAGCAAAGGCCAATCATGTCAATCAAGAGGCTAACCAGGGCAGCACTTTTAGAAAAAGAAAATTCTTTGAGAAATCAACCTCGTCAAGAATTACAATTCCCAGCAGCTCTGGGAAATTCAAGGGTTGAAGAAGATTCACTTAAGGAGTCAACTGGAGCTGGTTTTGACTTTGGTCATGAAAAAAAGAATTCATCAGAAAGGCCAATTTCAAATGAGCTTCCTGCTGCTCCAAAACTAGCTGAGTTCTCTGAAAACCTGCCACCGTCTGGAATAGTATTTCCAGAGGGATATCAGCAAGGTCCTTATTTTGGAGGAATGTTTCCGCCTCAAAACTACGAGCAATTTGGGTTCCCTCCCAATTTTCAATTTTCTTTTGGATTCCCAACTTTTCAGAATATGTTTGCTCAGCCTTTTCAAAATTACAATTTCCAAGGTGGAATTCCAATGAGCCAAGTAGCTCCGCATAATGCGTATTTTCCAGGGTCAATGTACCCTAGTGCTCAAACTTATCAGGGGACATAGGCCCTTACACCGTTATGATTTTTCTATCTTTTGAAACGGGAAGAAATCTCTTGAGATGGAATAAGAAAGAAGAAAATATTGTTTCGTGTCAGGTGCTGTTGCTAAGCGCGGGTATTTTATTAAACTAATATATAAGTTGTATATAATTACAGCTTCCGTTAATGTATTTAATAAATTAACTTTTAATTTTTAATTTGATGAAAAGCTGCTTCAAGTAAAGTTTTATTCATGCCATCATTCATCCTTCATAAATTACACTGTCTGAAAGATGTTTTCTGGCTAAACCTGACGTGGTTCACGATAACAACCAAAATATTCATTCGTATTTTTTAAAATTCGTGTCTATCTTTTTTATTAAGTTTAAAATTCACATAATACATAGTTGTCACATAAATGACTCACTATTCTGGTTCACCTGGAAATAAATATAGCCAAACTCTTTGGAAATGTAAATGACATTTAAATAATGGCTAATGATTCTTGCTTAATGTAAATGACTGGATTAGATTATTTCTAACAGTGATGGCTGGGTAGAGAACGAGACTGCATTTTGATACGAATTTCGCTGGACAGCATTCAGACAGATGTTGCTTCCCTTTAAAGGAAAATCCTCAAGAGAATATTTTTGTAGCTTTCGTGATTCCGGAGTTGAGCAAGAATCACTGAATTACGCTTTATTCAGTGATACAATTTTAACCAATTTTTATATGACCAATATCTATGGGGGTCTGTTTTCGCCTCTTTTGTAAATTTCTTTTGGGCTTTATTTTCTTTGCTAATTTTGCTTTGGATTCCTATTGAGTTTAATTTGTAAAAATGTGAATAATCATTGCACGATTAACTCAAATATAAAGTAATTATTATTTATATAAGCTAAATTAAATTTACCGTTTCGGTGAAAAGTGTGGAGAGGAATAGAATCAGGATGAATACAAATTTCACATAGAAAATGATTTTCATGATTGCAATCTAATCTTGAAAACTTGTGGAAAATTGAACTTTGTAGCTTTCTCAACTATATCTGATCTGACTGCATCTGTAAAAACTATTTTGAGAACATTTAAAGCGTAATAATATGTGGACAAGACCGTTGACGTTGATGAACAATAACCTATAATTTTTTTATCGACATTTAAATTTAATGCCCTCTTACGTGAAAGACATAGCTCTTAGTAATTAGTCATTATAAGCAAATTAATTGCGGATTATTAAAAAATAAAGGTCCCAGAGTTATCAATTATAATACTGTAAAAATAATTGTCTTAACAGTCCCGCCTGAATGTACTTTTAATCCTTCCCTTTGATTTTTACCCACAGCAGAGCTTTTTGCCTTATATATTGTGCGTCTGCGTCTAACCACGTTCTTTCTAATGTATTTATGAGCTCTCTTAAATTTCATGTTCTCATATCATGCTTCAACATTTTCGTAGACCTCAAAGCTCCGACCCTCAGGAATGGAATAATCCCTCAAGAAAAAAAAGAGTTCACGTTCACATTTTATGCATTTTTAAAAGGATGAAAGTGTTCCCTGTATATCCCTTCATGTTGTAAGGTTTAAGTTGGGGCTTAAGCATGATCTGGAAAACCCTGTATGATATATTTTCATTGTCTGCGATAATCCTTTCCGCGCCAGAAATATTAGTTGGGTACAGGTTAGATTGTAAATCAAGCAAGAATACCTCCTGTCTTGGCTTCATTCAACATTCCATAGTTGTTCTTTTTATTTTAGTTTTTTTCTTCACTTTGAATATTTATTTCTCGCCATGAAGTCACCCATTTTTCGAGTTTGTGTATATTTTCTAGTGCATCTTGCCTCTGGCTCTTTTCAAGGTGATTAACTAATTATCAAGCTAACAATTTTGTATTAACATATTTAAACCATTTTATATAATTTTGAGGAAAAATATTAGCCTGTGACACTCCAGATGGTAAAATAGGAGAATGCATTCCAATGACAGAGTGCAGCTCATTATTTGCTCTACTCAAAAAACAATCTTTAAACCGAAGTGAGATTTTATTCCTTCAACAATCCACCTGTGAAATGAACCCTTCCCAGCCTAAAGTTTGCTGTGAAAGGTTATCACAAGATAAGCCTCCTAAAGTGGAAGATAATGCTACTATCCGAAATACCAGAATGGAATCACCTCCAAAAGCAAAATCCTCGCCACATTCACCACCAACAACTTTAGAACTTTTAAATCCTGACATTGACATTGGTGCTATCACTGATCATCCTAATTTACATTTACTTGCAAAAATAAAAGACTGTGGAAGAGGGTTAACTTTAACTGCTCGAACAAGCTGGGTTGACAGTTTACTTGGGTCTTATCCGTGGACAGTGTTGTTGGGATTTTTAGGTACGTCTATAGTTAAGTTGCAAAGTTATAAATATAAAATTCAATATTACTCAAAAAAATTAAATTATTTTATCAGAGGAAGATAATAACCCATCTATTCAGTATAATTGCGGAGGATCCCTAATTAGCAGTAAATATGTCTTAACTAGTGCTCACTGTGTGGCTAATCTACGATCTGGATATAAATTGTAATTAAATTTGAAGACACCCCGTATTTATCTTATCATCGATTATGTCTTATCTAACTAATGCCTTTCTTCCAGGAAAACAGTGCGATTGGGAGAAGATGACTTGAAAAATGACAAAGACTGTGAGCTGGACGAGTTTGAAAGGAAAGTGTGTGCTCCGCCAGTTCAAAATATGGAAATCCGAGAAGTCATTATTCACGAGAATTTTGATGAAATGAAGCATGAAAATGATATTGCTCTGATTAGACTAAAAAGGCATGCTTCTCTTGGTCGTAAGTTTTAAATTTCCATGGCTACAATTACAATTTAAATATGGAACACAATTTGATTCAACTTTTTGGTAGCTTACGTCAGTCCTATTTGTTTACCACATGGGGAAGAAATTTCCACTGCTGAAGGGGGTAAAGGGGATTTGCGAGTTTTTGTTACTGGATGGGGTCGTGACTTAAAGGAACAAAATATTCCTGGAAATTCATCCGAGGTGAAAGCTACTGCCCTCTGGATAAAGTCAATGAATGACTGTAACAAAGTTTACGGTAGAGAGAATGAAGGAGACTACGATGGACATGTTAGTGAAATTATATTTACCTGTTAATAAGAATAAGATAAAGACTGGAATTTAGTTAAATATTTTTGTCTTTTAGTTTTGTGCTGCCGGCTATCCTGAACAGGATAAAGGTGTTTGTGACGGGGTATATAAAATTTATAAACGCTGACAAATCATATGTGAAAATTGTCAGGTTTGTGGCGTCAGTGATAACCTGATAACAGCTAAAGTTTTAATGTATGCAAATGTTTTATTTCAGGATAGTGGAGGGCCAGTGGTGGTATCAGTGAATCCTAAACTGTTAAATGGTGCTACACGAATATTTCAAATCGGTGTAGAATCTTTGAGCCCAAAGCAGTGCAAAAATAAACAAGAGTCGGCAGTGTACACGAAAGTATCTCACTTTTTGAAATGGATATTGGATAATATGCACTAATAAATTATTGTTTAGTTAACTTAGCCCAATTAACCATATTGGATAAAATAATTGATTACAATTAAGACAAAAATTGTATCAATAGTGCACAAAAATCTTGTCCATGTACAAAGTATCATTTATATTTTTAAATATATCTATCTTCGTTTTTTTACTATCTATTTAAATTTAATTAATCAATTTCTTTAGAAATCTCAGTTGAAATCTATTAAACAGAGTATGTGACTTATCATGTGTTCGTTTATAAATCAGTTTATTTCATGCAAAGCAAAACTAATGAATGGTTCAATTTCAAACAATGGTTTTTTGCCCGGAAGTCGCTTAATTTTTTACTGGTAAGATGTAAATTTTGAGGTAATGAAACTGAAAGCGTCATGCATAATAAAACATCAAAGTTTTCAGCGTTCTCAAGCGAAAGTTCAGCCACATAACTAGGAATGCATTCCCTCGTTGCCTACAAAACAAACAAAGAGAACACGCAATCCAACTAGAACAGTGAAAGGTTTCAAACTTCATCTAGATAAAATAAACAACTCACGTCTAAACTATCACGGTTCACTACTAAAAGTTCCATAGACTGATTTAGTAAACGACAGGAATATCCCATATTATTTAATTGCTGTTTCCTGCGTCTCCTGTAAGGACCCACACGTTAATACCAGCTTCCAAAAGTGAGGCTATTGTCTCCGGTACCTGAAGGAGCACATTTTTTGGATACATTATATTCTCAAAGATTAAATAGTAATTTACAATTTTCTTGTAACTTGTCTTCGATTGCAGCAGCTCCCACCAGTCTCAAATTTGTTTCAATTAGGTTCGACGCCTCTTCTAATTTTAGTTCCAAGTGAAGGTTTACTATTTGATTCCTTCCATTCCTGAGGAATACATCAATGAAATACAATTTGAGGTGCATTTATTTAGCTTGAGACTTTAGTCACTATAGCTCTATAAGATGCTACCAGGCCCCGTACGTTACTCCAACACTCCGTTACTCCAACACTCCGTTATCCATACGATATCTCAGCTCAGAATTCGAATTTTTCAGTTCTGTTTTTTGCAATCGACATGTATGCACCAGGGCTCTGAGCAAATTGAGGTCAAAGGTCATGTAGTTTTCTATTTCGAAATTCGTATTTCTACAGCTACATATAGCAAGTGACACATCACTACTAAAAACTGTTGGCAGTTTTGAATTGGGGTCAAAGGTCACGTCGTTTTCAATTGTGTAATTCGTGTTTCGACAGCTAGATATAGAAAGTGATGCATCAAAATTAAGCTAATGCACAACCTCTACTCAAAACTGTTAGCAGTTGTGAATTGGGGTAAAAGGTCACGTAATTTGAAGCTAATGTAAAGCAATCTTAAATTGTCCGTGGAAATTTTGATGAATGAGTTTTTTTATTTGATAAAAAATGAAATAATACGGAAATAAAAAATATTTGCATGATTTTATCTAGAATGATGAAAAATGGGGAAAAACTATGTTTTTAGCAGCTGTACATCCTTTTAAGTTTGTCAATATCAGTTTGCTCAATTTCTCCAGTGGAGCCGACCTCCCCTCCGTTCTGGAAATATAAACACAAATTAGTACAGAATTTTAAAAAAATTATAAACTCAAAGTGAAAATTATTTTTACCCTGGCGACAATTGTGGGCTGCCCATTGTGACTAAAATCCCGTGCTCCGTAGTGCATTATGCTGCGGAGATTGTATGCCACGTCAAAGGTGGAGGTGCCGTCAGCTCGATTAAAATTATGACGGTTTCCTGTGCCCACAAAGTAAACTCACATGTACATACTGCTTTATTACGTTTATCATGTATTGATAAGCTTACGCGGTTCAACATTGTCCCACATGATGGTTACATGGTCATCTCTGTCTGGTCTACTTTGCTCGTGGAAGAAGCCCAAAGCGTGGACCATCTCGTGCACGATAGTTCCGACAAACATGCATCCTGGATTTTGCAAAGTGACAATTTGACGGTTTCCTTGTTTCCCGACGTGAGATGAACAGCCATTTCCGTTTTGGACGTATATATAGTCTCCAGACGAGGGGGGATTTTGGCTACCGTGAGGAAATATTGTGAAGTTGACGCAACCCGGAAGTGCAGTGTGGAGTCTGTACAGGGCGTTATTTA
Source organism: Sinodicranocentrus sp. ZH6 (assembly GCA_027743935.1). Lineage (NCBI taxonomy): Eukaryota > Metazoa > Arthropoda > Collembola > Entomobryomorpha > Entomobryidae > Sinodicranocentrus > Sinodicranocentrus sp. ZH6. The sequence goes on from JAHZNA010002391.1 coordinate 21,299, forward strand.
CAAGGCGATGTTCTTGTTGATCTGGGAAAAATAGTTGGTGTCATTTAAAGATTTGTTTTGTAGTTTTGTAAAAAAAATATATTTTATTTTTAAATACTGAAGCCCGGGTCCACAAAAACTCGAAACTCCCTCCATCTAAAGCGTTCATCGATAACCCCATTTTTTCTCGTTACTGGACCCCCAACTTCCAAAGTGGAGCAGGGAAGATGAGTCCCGTTACCGTTGGAAAGTTGGGATTCTAATTCCAAGGCTGAAAAAAATTATAAAAAAATTATAAATGTTTTTAATGGAATATTGTATATATTTTGCTTCCTTACTCGCATTTCTGTCTTCTGTTTCTGGAGTTATCGCCTCCTCCTGAGAATCCCCTCCAGGGAAGAATACTCCGAGGAATATAAAAACAGCTACAAATTTGACAAGGTTGTCCATCTTTCAGCTTCTATTTTCTGACTGTGATGCACCTCATCCCTCTCAAAGGATTATATAATGGTCAAGAAAGGATTTTGTTTATAAAAGAACAAAGAAATACTCGTTGTATTTTGGATTTGTTTTTCCAGCTAAATTGCGTCATTGGAAGTGGAAAAGTGAATCATGTTTTTATTTTCCTCGTCAAATCCTCACCTCATCATTTCAATGTTGTGAAGTCTAGCAAGGAAATAAAGGAATCTTTGTTGCTCATCTTATTTCACTGTGTGAGGTGCATTATGCATCACTGATTTTATGTCTATAACAAGACCTTCTTCTTCTAATCTCTCTCATTAGCTCTCATACTACGTCCAAGTAAGTAGGTTTCACATATGTTCTATTCTTTTATGCTCAAATGATTTTGCTAAAATGGATGAGGTGAGGTAGGAAAAGATGCTCGTGTAATATGGTGCATGTGTGCTGCAAAGAAAAACACGGCAGTAAAAATCATATGATGCTCGTGGAAAACTATTTCCTTGAAATTCAACTTTATATTTCCAGATAAATCTTTTCTCTCAGTTTTTCATTTCCTTATGGAATGAAAAAATTCTTGTTGATATGTTCATGCAATGATGTTTGGGTTTTTAATTATTATGAAAGCTGGATATCAAAAGAAATGTTTTATAACTTCCTTGAGCTTTAATTAGGATGCATTCAATTGAGACTTGAGACTAATTTCAAAGTAGGTTTCACATATGTTCTATTCTTTTATGCTCAAATGATTTTGCTAAAATGGATGAGGTGAGGTAGGAAAAGATGCACGTGTAATATGGTGCATGTGTGCTGAAAAGACAGTGTACAGTAAAAATCATATGATGCTCGTGGAAAACTATTTCCTGGAAATTCAACTTTATATTTCCAGATACATCTTTTCTCTCAGTTTTTCATTTCCTTATGATGAAAAAAATTCTAGCTGATATGGTCATGCAATGATGTTTGGATTTTTAATTATTATGAAAGCTGGATATCAAAAGAAATGTTTTATAACTTCCTTGAGCTTTAATTAGGATGCATTCAATTGAGACTTGAGACTAATTTCTTTCCTGGTTTGAGAATTGGTATTGGAATTTAATGCATGAAGCGGAATGGTTGGTTAAAAATTTTATTTTGGACAAGGCGGATTTTCCATTCTTTTGTATTTATATTTTTGCAAAATATTCCTTCATATGCATAATATGCAGATTTATATTGCTGGAACTGGAAGAATGCGTTTAGGTTATAATATAAAAAATGACAAAAAAATGTTTCATTAGGTTGCACCCAGTCAATATTTTTTTATTATCTTGCTCACCACTTCCTCTCACAAAGTTTGGGTTTGTCATACAAAGAACTCCACTCCACATTCAATACAATTTATTTTTTTAAATAATTTTACATGCATAAAATTCCTCAAATTAATATATTTCAAGTGCGACAAGTTAACCGTTTCAAAATATCCCCAAAAGCTTGTCTAAACTCTTGATTATAAATTGTATAAATGATCGGATTCAATCCACAATTGATGTACCCCAGCCATGTCACAATTTGAAAGAATAAAAGGGACACTTGAAGCTGGTCATCTGCCACTCTGTATTTATTCATTTCTGTAAAAATCCCACAAGTTAAATAGGTCAAGGTGAAAGGCGACCAGCAGACGATAAAAGCGCCAATTATTATTCCCAAGGTTTTCGCCATCTTTCTTTCCTTTGTCAAAGAAAATCTTAATTTTGTCTTCAAAATAGTTTCAATCTGTTCCGAACATTTTCTTCCTGCGACAGCCACCCTCATGCTTGGGGTCACAGAGAGGGATCTTTTAGGCTTTATTCTTGGAGACGGAAAATCATCTCCTTCAACAAGATTTTCCACGCTGGGCATATGCTTCACGGAAGAAGAGTCATCGTCAGTGTCCACAGGAAGAGATTTGGAGCTCGAGAGACATGGAATGTTGGACCGGTCTCGGAGCTTGTTTCGAATTAAAAGGAAAATCCGGAAGTAGAGCGCCACCATGATTGCCGCTGGAATGAAAAAGGCCCCTGTAGCCGAGTGAATAATGTAGCCCAACTCGCGAGTCAAACTGCAATCAATTTTATCCCCGATTTCATCCCCTTTCCAGTCATTCCAGCCGAGAACGGGGGCGGAAGCGATCCACAAAGCGACAAACCATAAAGCACCGCAGACAACAAGGGTCATTCTGATACTTCTGGATTGGGCGTATTGAAGTCCTTCATTTATACTTCGAAAGCGGTCCACTGCTATGGCGGAAATGTGTAGGATAGAAGTGGAGCAAAGGGTAACGTCAAAGGTGAGCCAAAAGCGGCACAAAATTTTTCCAAATTTCCAGCCCACAATCATTTCGGCGATGTTGAAAGGTAAAATAAAAACGCCAACTGAAAGGTCAGCAACGGCTAAGGAGAGGATGATGATGTTCGAAGCGGTTCGAAGTTTTTGATGAGTGAGGACTGCAAGGATGACGAGGAGATTTCCGAGAATGATTTCGATTATTATGATAGATAATGGGATGACGAGAAGGAGGATTTGCCAGGTTTCCCATGGGGTCTCGCCTTCGGGGGGAACTGTTTGGAGAACGGGGGCGCTTAGGCTTGTTGTGTTTGACATGGTGATTGTTTAAAAATAATAAATGAAACAAATATTATTTGCTTTGAGAGCAGCGGATATATTTAGAGGGATTAGAGTTGAAGTGAATGTAGGAAAATGTTTTTTCTGTAAGAAACATTTTGCGGTGGAGTAAGAAGTTAAAGAGGATGAGGAGGAGACCACAATATTAAACATCATATTGGCTTACGCATTAGCGAAGTTGGTTGAAAAAATTAAGAGAAATATTATGCTGATTTTGGTTAATTATCACTTGTGGTTGAACAAGCTTCTCTTGAGTTGAGAAATTGCAAGAAATGTAGAATAAGTAGAAAGAGAAATCATGTTTTTTCAGGGGAATAAGTAGATGACCCATTTTTGTTTGAATTAATACTTGTTTATGAGTCAGAGTCAGGATATTAGTTTTAATATGTTATTTATTTATTATGGCCAACAAGTAAGACTTTTGGACGGTAAAACTCGATTCGCGAAACGGAAGGAAGGCTTTTGAGAAATTCAATGATGAGAAATGTAGTCCGGATATGGATATTTGTTTTTATAAACATGATCAAGAAATATAAATAAATTTGTCCATTTCTTCAACATGGTGGTCCCATGGTTTCTTACTAAATTTTAAATTTACTGTGGGATTTCAAAATTTCGAATTTAGATAGCTTTGAAATTGATACGGTTAGGAATTTTGGCATGATATAAATTGCAGATTTACATTTTTTACGAACCTTTAGAATATTCTCAAGTTATAAATGTCTCTTTGGCTATTGCGCGCTTGAGGAAACGGATATTTATCACCACTGAATACCTTGTCATTGAATTTCTCAGAAAGCTTGTATCTCGTTGAAGTTGGAGAGTTAGCGTTGAATTGTTTTACTTATGAGCCTAATGTTACTAATGGCAAATAAAGTATTGTACTGGTTGGTAAAGTAAATGGACATGAAATAATTTTAAAAAAATATTACAACCTTTTAATTGAAATGCAATGCTAATATATTGGAGCCAGGCAGATGCAGATAGTAAGACAGACGGATTGAAAAAATGAAAAGCTTTATTGCTAACCCACATCCATTTATTCTACCCGTACCCCACTACTTAAAAAGATTTGTTCGTGAGAAAATCCCGTCAAAAAAATCCATAATTTTGTATAGCTCTTCACATGAGACTACGGGCGCTGGTAATTTATAAATTGCATGTGCGGAAATATCCATTTGAGGAAAGATGAGCAAGGTTTCATTTTGTAAATAAATAATGGATTTAAGTATGGCCAAATGATATCTTATGGGGATTTTTATTCCGTCCTCAACGAAAAATACTGGATATAGGCGTCACAGCTCATGTATGTCTGCTTCCATAATTTGCATAATTTTTCATTCAAGCAATTGTATCACGAATTTTCTTTTGACGAGGTTCCCGGCTCAATAAAAAATCCCATACACGTCACGTTCAAACAAAGTGAAAAAATCTCGAGCTGGAGGAAAAAATCTAATCTCATTTCAACTCAATCTCTCAAAAGAACAGCATTAAAAAAATATATCACCATGGAGAACGACACTTACATTTCGAAATATATTTCTGAGCGACCCCTTGGCTATAATTATAACGGCTATAAAGTGAAGGATTACTTTAATTTCGAAAAACTGGATTTTGTCGCTGCCAGCAATTTTATTAGTACACACTGGGATTATTCGTTATTCGCTGGAGGGATATATATTTTTGTGATTTTTTCCCTTCAACATTATATGAAGGATAAAAAACCGTTACAACTCAAATGGCCATTTTTCCTCTGGAATTTATCACTTGGGATATTTTCCATTTTTGGATTTCTCAGAACAGCCCCATCCCTTGGTTACGCGCTTTTCCAGCCTGATGGCTTGCACGGTAGTCTATGTAGCAGGTGAAAAAAATACAGGTAGTTTAGAAAATTTTGTTGAACCGGAAGTTTATTTTTTGTTTTTTTTCCCAGGGAATACTACAACATCCCTTATTTATTTTGGGGGTGAGTTTTTTTTAATTTAAATTTTTTTATAGAAATTTAGTTTTATGAAAATTTTCTTCTTCTTCAGGATGCTCTTTGCCTATTCAAAATTTGTGGAGCTGGGAGACACGGTTTTTATCGTTTTGAAGAAAAAACCTCTCATATTCCTTCAATGGTATCATCACATCGCGACATTGATTGGAACTTGGGTTATGAGTACGGAAATTACTTGTCTTTCAAAATTTATAGTTAAATTGGATTGGTTTAAATTTTTTCTTAAATTTTTTTAAAAGTTCCACTTCACGAGCCATTGTCAAGGTGGTTTATCGTTCTTAATTATGGAGTGCACTCCCTCATGTATCCATATTTTGCAATGAAAACTGTCGGAGTTGGAGTGCCAACCCTGGTGGCAAATGTGATAACGACGTTGCAATTTTCTCAAATGATTTTAGGACTTGGATTCAACCTTTATACGATGTATTTAACAAGTAAGTCAACAAATCTTTTGGAAATAATAGATTTAAAAAAAATCTGGGGTGTATATTTTTTAAATAAAAATTATTTTCGTTTCTTTCAGAAACTGGTCAATTTTGCGCGAGGGATGAAACTAGCATAAAATTCTTTTTGTGTTTGTATGGAACCTTTTTTTTCCTGTTTGGAAAATTATTTTACAACTCTGTAATCAAGGCTGGGCATGCAAAAAAGGATAAAATGAGATAAATTTGAAGGGATGAAAATATATTAGCTAGTTTGAATTGCAAAAAAAGCTTGTCGCGAAGAAAATTCCTGTAATTTTAAATATTATTTTTGATGCATAATTTATGAGAAGGAATAAAGATGAATAAAAAACATCCCAGGAAATTTTATTACCTTGTTATGGGATGGTTTTTGAATTAGCACGCAAACTGGCTAGCTAGTAGCTAATGTAATTTTAGTAAACGCGATAGCAATTTATTCGTGGGAAAGTAATATATGAACAAAGTCAGCTATGCTGGTAATCTTTGGCATCCCACCAATTTATTTCTTCTTTTTCCCGTTGTGAATATTTATTTGATTTAGGCTCAGTCAGGTGTTTTAAATTGTGTGTGGATTTTGCACACCTGCGTAAGGCAAATTAGAGCAAAACAATTTCGCAAACATTAGGAATAGGGGAATAGGAATTTTTTGCTTAAAATTATTTATTAGTTTTCTGCAAATAAATATTGTTTAATCCCAGAAACCAGTCAACGTTTAGAAGCCGTCAGGAATTTAAGTTTGTGAATTGAGTAAACTGGGTCAAAAAAGGATTTTTTTTCTGGAAGAAGTTGTTTATTTTAAGGAAGAAAGTTAAGGAGCACATGCATGGGATTCATGTATACTTATACATATTTATTTACTTCAATGATGGTTTTATCACGTCAGCAAAAAGTATCTGAAGGGGATGTTAACACATGCTAAAATACTGCTCACAGTTTTGTAATAAAATTGTGAGAATCTTTCTCGACGTTTTCTTTCTTCAAGATTAAGTTCCTTTTATCAATCCCATTAAACCAAATGAAAGGAGCAATGTCAATGCTAAAATAATTCTCCTTACTTATTGCATGCACTTTTTAGCATGTTTTCTCCCACGAGTCGAGATTTGCGTGATGTCAAATTTCTTGGGAATTTTTTTACCCATATTTGTATTTACAAATGCAATACAAATACAAATATATATGGATCAAGTAAAAAGGACATGACGTCGATGTACATTTGTCTACTGTGTATTATGTGTAGTATTGCTCAAGAGGGGATAACCACGTGACTTTGAAATTTACATGCTAATTACTTATTCCTTTATTTATGTCGAATTTTGTTGAAGAAAGATAACCAATCTATATCAGAAAATCAATGAGACTACTTCAGTTGGACGATTTGAGAACAAGAGGTCATCCTAAATTAGTCATCATTTTGTTATTGTTTTTTTCTCAATAAAACTCACGCCTATAACAAATACCAATCCATGTCTTCAAAAAACTTAAATTCTATACCATTCTTTTTAGACTTGTGACTCATTCATAATGAATCAAACATGAATGACCATCACCAGTTCTCAATGTGACATTGTTTTTATATTAAAAATCAAGACAAACAAATAAGTTCTTATCAACTCATGCGAGTGAGTGTATTAATGTCGTAAGTCTGCTCAAGTGATCAAGGTTGGATAATGATATCATACCATAATATATATTATCTATAGTTAGGAGTCATTCATTAATACCATTGTAATTTAAAGGGACACAAATTATTAACTGTGGACAAGGAGGGAATTAATAGGAGCCTTTTCTTCAGCGTCATTGAAGGAAACTTCCATTTGGGTTATGGTGGCATTGCTTATCCGCACAGTTTTAAATTAAATAACTCTTCTTCTTTTTTCAAAATTTAATACTTATATTTTTAATTTGGTCAATAATTATTTAAAAATATTAAATCCCAATTTTTTCTTCTCTCAAATAAAAATATCTCTAGAGAGTGAAGAAAATGCGCACGTCATGCATCACATCTCACCTGTCATTTCATTGTCATTTAAGCTTATCATCATGCGTGCAAAAATTATCCTTTTATTTTTCACCTTGAATGTTCTCCAGGGACTCCAGCATTATAGTATTATTATTCTCCAATCAGGTTCCCAATTTACGATAATGACAAGAAAAACTGTCAATCAAGCCGAACATTAATATTGAATTGATCCCCTTATCAAAGTTTTCTTCATTTGTACCAGCATTGGCGTCAGAGAGCTTATCAAGCTCAATGATAACATCACACTGGAATTTTTATCCTCTGCTCCAGTTTCTGTATAACTTTGAGACTTGATTGAAATCAATATTTTTTTCCTCGTGTGAAATTTATTTTAAAATTAAAATTTACCGAATAATTTTTGTTTTTTTAAATAATTTAAAATGTCCGTGGTTATCATCCTTTTGTTGACTTTCGCCATTTGCTTCAGCGAAGCTAGCTTAAATCCACTTGTGAATGATAAGCCCATTGGTGACGCTTGTGTTGCCAATTTAGACTGTGTCGGTGCTCCAACAAGGTCTCAGTGTTTGGACAACCGATGCATCTGCCTCAATGGCTTCATCCCGCGTCAAAACAAGCTCGACTGTTTACCCATCCGCTACCAGCTTGGTGCCACATGTGAAGAAAAAGACCAGTGTACTTCTGGCGTCCCCAATCCAGGCCCTTATTCCGACTGTCTTCCTTCAGCAGGTACTTCAAAAACTTGTCAATGTGAGTCCTCCGCAGTTCCACAAGGTCAACGCTGTTACCTTAAAGCAGTCGACATCGGCGACTCCTGCGATGTCGATATTCAATGCACGTCCCCCTTTGGAAACTTAAGCGCTTGCACCAAAAACCAATGCTGGTGCACTTCCGACGCTGTGACCGGTCCCGACTTGAGAAGCTGCCTTCCCGCTAACATCCTCATTGGTGACAGTTGCCAATCCCACGCCCAATGTGTGGGGGCTGTTTACTTTGCTTCAGAGTGTAATAATAAAACCTGCTCATGTCGAAATGAACACATCCCGACTCCAGAAAGAGATGACTGCGTCAAAGTCCGAAACCAGTTGGGGGCTCCTTGTACTCATCCTATTCAATGCACTTCCGGTATTCCCGGGAAGTTAAGTGAGTGTTCCAAAGATAATCCTGAAGACTTGGAAATGTTTTGCAGATGTCAGCCTTCCGCGGTCCATGAAGTTGGAGGGAATGCATGTCACAAAAAAGCAGAGCTTATTGAGGATCCTTGTGAAATTCTCGAGCAGTGTTCTGTCCCCATTGAGTTTTCAAAATGTGACCTGGACCGGAAGCAATGTGAATGTACGGATCCTAAAGTTCCTTCAAAAGATAAGAAGAAATGTCTTCCTCAAGGAGACTTTGGCGGAAGTTGTGAAGACGATGGGCAATGTTCGTTTGAACACTCTTCTTGTGTTTCTGATCCTTCGGGGAATTATTCTTGTCAATGTAATCCAGGCTATTTTGAGGATCCTTCTGAAGCCGAAAAATGTCTTCAATTTGCTACACATCTTGGTGACTCTTGTGAAGGTGATGAAAACCAGTGTTCAAAAGTTGAAGATTCATTTTGTCATGGAACGAGAAAAACCTGTGAATGCGAACTTCGCACCCATGTGGAGAGCTTGGAGAGAGAAAAATGCTTGAAAATTCGGCCCCAGTTAAATGCCACTTGTGAGGAGACCCCTCAATGTAAAGTGGACAATAGCCAATGCGCCCAGTGGAACGAGACCAGTGAGAAGCGATGTCTTTGCAGAGAGGGATATCTGGAGTCTTTGGTAAATCCTGGAGTTTGTATGAAGGTATGCATAAAATAAGCTTCAAAACATTAATTCATGGCGTGGCAAATTTTACGGATTTTTTTTTATAGAAAACTTCAGATGAGATTGTCATTGGCGGTCCATGCGAGAACGACTTCCAATGTCACCAGAACACAGGTAACTTGACGGAATGTCGGGATTTCAAATGTCAATGCAGAGCCTCTTATCAATACTTCAAGGACGGGTGTTATCGATCTGTTCCACTTGACGGGATTTGTGGCTTCCATGAAGAATGTATTTTAGGCGTTAACGAGCACTCCATTTGCCGACCTACGGAGCCCAACCTCATCCCAAAGTGTAGGTGTATTTCTGGAGCTGTCCGACATGAAGGAAAATGCTATCTCCGAAGTGGGGTCGGTGACTCTTGTAAATCACATGAGGAATGTGGGATCTTCATTTCTGGAAAAGTTTATTGCGACGCGACATCCCAAACGTGTACTTGTCTTCCTGGCTCCACTGTAGAACGAGAGGGTTATCATTGTAGCTCGGGGGGATTGATGAAGACAGGGATAACCTCGTTTGGTTTGCTTTTTGCAATGATGATTGGCCATTTGTGGGAATAACTTAATTTATTTGTCAAAAATTATCTGAATAAATAAATTTGTTACATTGGGGAGATCGGGTTCAAAATAAATAAATATCTTCAGAGAGGCGTCATTTGTTCAATTATGCTTTTCTCTTGACTTGCATCCTGTTTTCCGAAAGTTGACCTGCTTGTCCTTCAATCCAGAATAGTACGCATTCGTCAGTTTTATTGCTACAGAAAATTCGGAAATAATGAATTTTTAGGGCTTTTAAGCCCAGTGGCTTTCTAGCTTCATTATATTTAGCAAAATTTGACCAATACCCACCAATCCTACGCTCGCTTTTCTACTTTATATCATGTTGATGGACGCCATACTATCCAAAGCAATTTTGGTACAATAATTGGCTTTCTTCAAAGCAATTTTTCGTAGTAATGAGTATTTTATGGGATTCCAATCAATCCAAGCCCACTTTAATCAATTTGTATCCTGTTTTGAAAAACTTTTCTGGTTTTTCCAGCCACTAAATGTTGGCATTGGCGATTGGCATACATATCTCAATAACAGGCTTAGGCTTAGCTTGTGGCTGGAAAAGTATAAAGAGAATTATCAATTGGTTTTGAGTCTGCTTTGAGGAACATCTCATGGTTTTAAGCGAGTTTCTTGTAAAAGTGTAAATAAAAAGTATATTTTGTTGTATTAAAACACAGTCATCGGCGACAAGGTAGGCCTATTTTAGAATTATTTATTCCTTTTCCTCGAGTCTGGTTATCTACGATTCCTACAATTATTTTAAGAATAAATTCGAAAAAACATTTTTGTATCCCCAAAAACTTCTCGATAAATAATGTGGCCAAGTGTAAAAATGTAAAACTTGATTTAGTATCTATTTTCGAACTAACAATAAGCTAGACTCTCTCGTATCGCACTCGACAGAAATCCCGACAGATTTCTTCAAATTTAAACAAAAAAAACGTTCTAGAAAACAACATCTTGCTGTCAAAATCCGAAATGATGTTATTCAAAGTGAGTTTAGTATTTTTGCTACTCATGACTCAAATAAAGTGCACATCATCTTTCGAAGGGATGAGCAGCGAATACAAGGACGTTATTGTGGAAATGGGATTGATTGTCGAGGAAAACCCGGGAAATTTTTTGTTCATGTTTCATTCCATTGATCCAGCACCAGTGGTTGAATCTTGGAATTCTAATGTGCAATTCCTTCGTTTCGACTTGAGTTATTCGAAGACGTTGAAAAAATCTGTAGAACAAGTTTCGCGATATAAGCAGCCATCCATTGTCATCCTGACTGAGGTCAACTTATATTTGGAAAGAATGATTGGAATATTTTCCACTTTGGCATTTAGTCCAACAACGACATTTATCTTATTCAACAAATGTCCTACTTGTAGTATCCCAAAATCCTTGAAGAACTGGCCAGCCCTCAAATTGTACCTATATCCGAAGAATAATACCAATGCAAAAACCATGGGAGGTCTGGAAGACTCGGGATATTTTAAATTTCATATAGCCCCATTCACCGAATGGGTCTCGAGAGGACTTCTCAGAAGCCCACTCAAGCTTCACAAAACTTATTTCTGGAGCGGAAATAGAAAACAAGTAGGAGCTTTAGTGAAACCAGAGTTTCCCAAATATTTGACAAAATTTGACAAGGATCGTGAGGCATGTTCAAAAATGGTCATGAATGGAAAATTTTCGGATTCATATTACTGTGTGTATACCATCATGTCCATTATTTATTTAGGACAAGTTCATAACTTCTCTATGAACATATATAACTCAAGAAATTCCTCAGAGTCGGCGTTATTCTTCAGAAATCGTAATGACTATTTTGCCCCTATAGGTAATTATCCTCTCGAATTCATTACTGACATGTCTCTCGACGTTGAGCTGGTTAAATTTATTTGTTGGTATCCCATGTATTGCGTAAATGGGCTAAAAATTAAAAGCAATTTAGACTTTTCAGTCTGGATTGCCCCATTTAGCTGGTCCGTCTGGGCATTTATATTCATTTCAGCTGCACTCTTTTATTTCCTCATTTTGCGACACTTTTTCATCTCTTGGGAAATCACTAAAGTCAGTTTTTGTTTGATATATGCTGGTATTTTGTGTTTGGAAAACTTTTGGGGAAATGAAATCACCAGTCTTATTGTCGCTCCGCCGTCTTTAAAACCTTTGTCCAGTGTTAAGGAAATGCTGGATGGAGGCTATAAGTTTTTATGGTTACCGAAAGTATTCATGCTTGACGGCTCGACAACATTTGAGAACACTTTTTATACCGATTTCAAGCGACTCGGTTTGTTAGATAGATTGAATTCGAGTTACACAATAATAAATGAACAATATCGAGCGTTTATAATTGAGGAATACTTGTCCCCGATAAAAGGAAAAGTTGCACATCTCAGTAAAGTAACAATCAGTCATGAGACGGAATATGAAGAGAATATTATGTCGCTGACGGGACTGGTGGATGTCAAGTGTCACGTTATAAAAGATAAATTCAAAGTGGCTGTGGAACTTCTACCAATTCATGCAGTTAATCGGTATTGGCTTCGTTCTTCGTTGATAAGAATGAAGGATGGAGGACTGGTGGCTGGGTGGGAGGAGTATAAGCAGTGGCGCTTTTTGTCTCAAACGAAGAGATTTGCGAAAATTCGGGAAAGAAGGACAATTTATATTAATTTTGGGAATGTGTTACCCTTAATATTTGCATGTGCAAGTGTGTCAATATTGGCAGTGCTTTTAGAGCTTTGGATTTGGTTCAGGGGGAATAATTAGTTGAGTTTGGAGATCCCTTATATAGTAAATGCTAAGCGGGTAGTTAATGTTTTTCTGAAAATAAAATAATGAAGGCACATATAAATAGAGTAAAATATAAGAACTTAGTTAAGAGTAATAATATTATTGTAAATATTTTATGAATTGTAGGCTGCAATAAAATACGAATGGAATTTTATAAATCTTTACTACAAAAATATTTGTTTGAATTGTTTGCGAATCAAGATTCCGTCGCTTTATCATTGTGAAAGCTTGTGAAACCGGCTTGAGTCTGGATGAGGTATTATATATTTTTCCTTTTCCAGACATTTGTAAGCTTTTTCGCATTCATATAAATACATAAAATAGCCGGATTTGAATACCTTTAGCTTGGATCATTCTTGCTCGAAATATGAGACAACATGTTATACGATACATACAACAGCAGATGAGCCACAATTATATAATCTGTGTAAGAATGCAGGATTTTTCTGTGACCAGTCCTATTCCAAACCCAATGATCTCAACAAATCAGTCAATCACCCACTAACTGACTTACATGAAGGGGCTCAGTTCAAGGACATATTTGTGTGACTGGTTTCGCTTTTCTTGTTAGCATCATGATATAACATTCCCTCACGTTGAGTCCAGATTTTTGTTGAATATATGTGAATGAAATATAGTCTTGTTGGGTTGCTTATATACCTATTTATTTACTGGTTTTTAAG
>JAHZNA010002392.1:0-15110 GCA_027743935.1 Sinodicranocentrus sp. ZH6
GAAGCAAAAAGAAGCCTATGTGTGGTTGGACAATTTTCAAATTATTGGAAAATCATTTGAATTGATAAAGTTTTTTATCCAGGATTGGCAAAATGGCCGAAGGGTAAATTGGAGCTCCTAAAAGTGTTAAGGATTGTTCTTTGAGTATTTTCCAAAGTGGAAAAGTAGATGATAGTTGAGAACTGATTTCTTCATTCCTAGTATCGGATATTTTCGGGGAGATGAAAACTTCGCATTTTGATTCGTTGATTTCTAGTCCACAATAAAGTCCGGCTAAACTACCATCATCCAGATACCAAAGATTGAAGGGAGTGGTCACTTTTTTGATAATTTCATGAATTGTCAGGCTAAAAATAGCAGGATCAGCGGGATCACCTTGTTGACATCCACGTGATGAGGAAATGATTTATTTTCCATGAAAGAGAAATGATGGATTAGCGTATGGTTGGTAAAGGTATGGGAAAGCCTGCGTGATTTTATCTTTGATAGCTTTGAAGCATAGGGGCACTTTCTAAACTATTGAAAGCGTTCTTAACATCAATTTTCAGCAAAACTTCAGCTTCATTTTTGTCCAGGTGGGTTCTAAAAGCGTGTACAAGTATAAAATGTCTTCCATTGAGAGCGTTTGGGGAAAAGTTCTCAGAATTTCAATTTTATAATATTTCATTTCCGACCTTTTAGCATATGTATACATTTTAAAAAAATTGTGGTAGTTTTAAAAAAGCATTTCTTAGAATGCTTAGTCCATTAAAACGACATTTTAATTAAAAATTTCATTCCTAATTAAATCCCATATGGAAAAGATCGCCCCAAACACAAATACCCGTAAGCATTTATACATAACTCGACGTACTTGTGAATTTATGATGCACGTAGCCTGCGCTGCCATGCGCAGTACGAGAAAACGAGGAAAATATGTTTTGTTTGATTTCTTATCGCGTTTATTGCTTACAAGACTGAAACCTCTTCTCGGAATATTTGTACATGTTTATTGAATATTTGTGGGCGCCAGAAGTTTCCAAACAGACTTGAGAAGAAAATAGAGACATTAAGAATATGAAAATGACGGGAGTTCAAAATAGAGATAATTTAAAACAGAAACTAGCAGTAAATGTATGCGCCATGAAATCAGAGTCACGAAGTAAATGCAAATCATCAAATTAACTAACTATTGATTGAAAAAGTTCAGTCACGAGGGAGCATTTCCTGTAGATCTGCAATTACATATGCTGTACTAGCCCAAACGGCAAGGCAAACATCAAGTTTTGCTGGCTGGAATGCGGTCATGGCATCGGCTTCCGTGTGATGATACCAAAAATACCTGCCGTCGTCACCGTTTAAAACTATTCCAGGCACACCGGCTCGATTCATTAAATAAATATCGGTGGGCATTCCACCAACTCGGACTAGAGAAGTTGCATTAGTTTCTTCTGCGTATAGGTTCATTATTTCGTTAACAATACATGTGGATTTAACAGAACCACTGAAGAGTAAACCGGAGGCTTGAAGACATCCATAGTCGGCTTCTAGAGCGGCTGTGTAGGAGTCGAATTCCGATCGGTGGTCACTAGCCCACTTCCTTGCTCCGAAAAGACCAGCTTCTTCAGCTGTGAAAAATGCATTTCTGATAGTACGACGTGGAGTAAGATTGAGAAATTTTAATAAATTGACAACTTCCATTGCAAGGATGGGCCCGACGCCGTCATCCAACGCTCCTTCACCAATGTCCCAACTGTCAGAGTGACCAGCAAGCATAAGATATTCGTTTGGCTTTTCCCTTCCAGTGTAATCTCCAATGACGTTTCTTGAGGAGCTTTCATTGTTCGCAAGGTTAGTCATTGTCAAATGAATTCTAACCGTTTCTCCCCTCAAAATCATTCGTTCAATCATGTCCCCATCTTCAAGAGTCAAAGCTGCTACAGGAATTTTTGGAACTTTACTGTCATAAAATTGCACTCCAGCGTGCACCGAGTAAAGAGAGAATGTGGTTGCAGACCTGGCAAGTGCTGCCACTGCTCCCATTTTTGCGGCCATGGATGCCCCAATAATGCAATGAAGAGGACCCTCACCGTTTTTTGCATTGTATACCACGATCTTACCAGCCAACTGCGAAATTTAATTTATTTAATAAATATATAATTTTTGATTTTGTTCACGCTATTGTCCCAGAATTATTATCCCCTTCTTTTCCTATTTTCCTTACACTATTTTCTTTCAAATTCTGCATTTCCTTAAAGGAAGTTATTAAAGCAACTTCTGCGGTGATACCTTCGTCTGGAGTTGGAACTGAGAATCCCAAACCACGAATATTGAGAGATTCTTTACGCGGTGAAAGCAACTCTGCGGATTCATTTCCTCTACCAAATAAAAAGAGAAAATAAGTTGCGATATATTTTCATTTGACAAAAGTAAACACCTCACGATAAGTGGGTTGCAAAGAATACCTTATCCACTTTGGAATGATTGCTTCCTCTTCCTGAACATTGACCATACCAGCAGCTGTCATAAGTTGGACCAGAAAGGTAATCGACTGTTCAAGAGCATCAGAACCGGAAACTCTTGGTCCAAACTTATCTACGAAGAAGGCTAGATCGTTGAAAGTTTTCCCTTGGAATCTCCCATTCACGCTAGTGTCAATAATCTTATTTACGACATCCTTGTAACTCCGAATTTCCGACTGCAATTCAGGGGATATGGAACATGCAGAAGAGTTGAACTTTTGTCCAAAGGAAAAATCTTGGTCCAACTTTTGATACCTCCAAATACTGCTCTAACATCAGTGACTTTTGCCATGGTTCAAACTCAAGTTGGGAGTCAACTGGTCTGATGCTTGTCTTTGTAAGAAAGAGTATAAATATGAATAGAAAGTTTGTCCTTGTGGGTAATGTGATAGTGATAACTGCCATTTTCACTGATTAAAAATATTACGAATGAAGCGTAAATCTCCGTCGACAGTTTTCGACTGGTACGTATGGGTTCAATCTGTGCTTTAAATATCCACGCATTTGAACCAAATCTGTCAAGATAGTGCTACAACGGAAATGACAAGAAATACTTTTGCAAGCACACGTTCCACAACATTTATATGCTTGCTTTTATGCTTTGTATTCATGAGATTCATAAAACCAAAGACAAAGTTTACTTCGCAACAATGTTTATACATGGCATATTGTGTTTTAGGATTCATTGATGTTGTCCTATTTTCCTCATTTTTTGACAAAATATTACCCACTTGTCAGTCAATCTACATATTTCCAAGGTATAGCCATTGTACATCTAAAGCATAATTTTCGCGGAACTGAAGTAAGTTAAAGATAAAGATGACTTAGTGGGATGCAGGTTGTTTCGTTCATCAGAGTTGTTTTGCAATATCAAATGCTTCAAAAGATGTGGTAAATGTGGTTCTTGGAATAATATGGAAAAGGAATGCCTAACCTGCAACTTTTCTTAATCCAGGCGTCCTCATACAGAAACGAAAAGTATGACGTAAAAACACAAAAATGTGGTAATTTGAAAACAAAAATGCCGTTCTGGATAGAGTGTCAGTTTTATTACAATAATTGTTCAAGTAACGTTAATACTTGATCAGAATTTTTACGATTGTATAATATGCATGTATATTTGTTACGTGATAATACATTGCGGACAAATAGAGTTTTCCCAATTTCTAAATCTACTTTCGAGAGACATGATTACAAACGTTTTTTTAAAAGTTTCATCTTTGACTATGATGTATTAATCCAGTTTAGAGTGAGAGTGACCCTATAATAATAACACATTTAGCTACAACATGCTGTGTGTTGTGCCACAAGCAAGACGTAATTGCATATAAATTGTTATAATTCTGCTTCACTACTTTGCGCTACACATAGCTATTATTTAATTGTATACATAAAAGGGTACATATGTGTGTGTGTGTTTGCGTGATATGTTAATATTAAATGGTACAAATGCAAGTCGTAAATTGTAACATGTATAGTGGAAAAACTTAATCTACGGAATTGTAAAAGTACACACTTTACAACGAACATATACTTATCTTCCATAAAACTTTTGGTAAGTAAACAGCCGAAAATTACATTTACCAAGTAAAATAAATACGACTTTCTAGACTTCTTCTCTGAAAAGGTACTTCAAGTGGATAAAAAGCAGGCCACAATCCAAGCTGCGTTTCAAGTTGCGAAAAATAAATTGAGTATATGTAAAAGTCAGATTCCAAACAATCCTCAACCATTCACATCGGACTCAAACTCGTCACAAAGTACTTTATCCAGTACTGGAAAGAAAAGAATATACATTTGAAACAACTTAATAAAAAAATCCTCCAGTGTAACTTTGGAGAAAGAATGCATCTATCTTACCTAAAATCACTTGCTCTAGTTTTTTAAGGTTTTTCAACGTCCCAGATAATTCTCTAGAGGGACTTTTGTTCGGAGATGCATTATGTGATGGTCCCTCTAGCTCTTTCAGCTGAGATACCATTTCCTCAAGCAATGCACCATTTTCATCATTGGCGTGTTGCACTCTATCAAAACAAATCATACTATTAGCATACAACTTTTTTTCCTGAAGATACTACTCTCTCGAGAACAATAAATGATACATACTGTAATTTCTCCAGAAGCTGGCGGGACGACGTCCTCACTTTATTGGAAAGACTGTGGATAGTGGCTATTACCAAGTTATCCAGTGCCTGAAAGTCATGGACAATTTTGAATGATCATACTCGTAAGTTGTACTAGAGTATATTTTAATCTTAACGTATAATAGTCCAATGGCTATACCTCCAATTTATTCTTTTGCCTAATAGGCGCCGACGGCATTCCGTAATACATAACGTCTTCATGATACGATCTCGTCAATCCCAAGTGATTTGGAGAGTTCGAGTGTGAGCTGTCCATCTCATCTACTATGTATATCATATCCTCATCCTCGGAGACACATTTTGGACTGTAGCTTTCTTGAGGACTGGATGGAAGTAAAGACGTAGAAAGTCATAAACATAAATCTTGAATTTACTCCTTCACTCTTTTGTGAGCCACTTGGCTACTTCAAGGATACATTGTATTATTACATTACCTAGAAATAGGTGGCAGTTGAACAACCTCCTCCACTCCACTCTCAGTGCCAGAAGTATTCTTTTTGGTTTTCTTCCCGTCCGCAGCAGCCTTCATAGGATCGTAGTTTTTCCTCCTTTTCCAATTCGCCATTTCCACCTCTTTCGCAGTCAGAGTGGAGTTACTCCTATTCCCTGGCTTTTTTCCTCCAGGACCATTACCATTCATCACTTTTCCACTTGGAGTGGTTGCTTTCTTGCTTGCAATTTGACTTGAAGAATGACTATCAGACTTGTTCCCATTCATGACTCGAGCTCGTTCAGATTCTACCCCGGTGGAAATTGGCGTATGTTTCGGAAGAGGTGGAGGCATCTTTAAATCGAAAATTTCACACAAACACTTATTTTCTCCTGTGAAAATTTGTTATTTCTCGACAAACCCTTTTCAAACCTCATTTTTACTTTCAATATTTTTTCCCCTTATTACCTGTGTTGGTGGCGTTTGTGACTTGGACATTCTCAGACTAAACCGACCTCCGTCATTTCTGGCAAAAAGAGGAGCCGAAGTACTATTGACAGAGGCTGACGCTCCTGTTACACCACAGCGACTACCACTGACAACATTAACATTGTTATACTTGTTATTGTTCATTTGAGCTTTGGGGGAGACTCCGCGAGCGTTATTCAGAGGGATTGTCATGCTCTGCTGATTCATCATGAGAAGTTGCTGAGAGGCGTACCCGTCTGAATTATATCCAACTAATCTGCCTCTCCGTATACTGCATTTTCCATTCAGAGAGGTAGGCAACCCCACAAAAAAGGATACATGAAAAGGATACAAAAACACACAATGACTTACAAATTTGGTGGAGGCTAATCATCATAAAAAATTCTCGTAAAGTTTAACACCCAAACTAAAATTATAATGAACAACAGACAGACAGACTATATACGAGCAGGATAATCACATAAGAAAAACGTATAATTATCATAATATTTATGTATTTTGCAGTGCTCTAAAAACCATTCTAAAAATTGAACCATTCCATTTTTCCCAACAGAAAATTGTTAATAGGGCTGAAAACTGACCATTTGGATTTTTACGTGCAAAATTAAAAAGATTAAGAATAATGCTATGAATAGTAAAAAAAGATTGCTTTTTGAGTGTAGAAGGGCAAAAGTTCTCCGAGCCAAAGTTAATGAGCTTACTTAAGGGCTCTGTTCATTTTGATCCCTATGCCGTGGCTTAGGTCACGGGAGCCCTCATTAGAACTATCGGATTGGTAGCCAATTGCATACCCAGAATCTGAAAGAACGGAAGATTCACGGTGGAAGGGGCTACTCCTGGAGGGAGGACGCTTTTTCGTGTTTGTTGGCGTACTATGCTGACTGAGAGGTTTCACCGGACTGTGCGATAAGGTAGGCTCGTCTTCTGAGTCTGAGGCGTCACGAAGACTTCCCGTTCCCCCACTGGATTTCATATGTTTTGAAACACGCTCTTGAATAGCTGTCACAAGAGTTTCAGTCTCACGGAGAAAATACTGCGTTTCTGGCAGCTCTGTCGTGAAGAGAAAAAGAGAGAAAAATTGTGATCATATATACCTATCATGAATTTTACATGGAATTCATTTAATTAGTTCCTTTTCCACAGAGAGACAGGACATGGAAATTCATTTTAGCTTTTGCCAACAACGACTCCACCCAGGAATCCATTAAGCATAATGTCCCACTAATTGCACGTCACCCAGAGGAAAGACAGACAACCAAGGAGAAAAATATTGCAGATAAATTAAGTTAAAAAAGAGCATTCGGCTCTGCAATGCTATACCTGGTCGTTGTTTCTGCTGATGTTGCTGTGCTGCCAACTCAGCCCACTCTCGGACCCAGTCTCGGGTTCCAGGCTCGGCGCAAAATGTCTTATTGTCCCCACCCAAATTGTTCTCCTTTTCCAACTCATCTGGATTTTCGGTTGTAGCCAAGCCGAAAACTTGTTCAATATTTTCTCTTGCACTTTCCACCTCAGGCACTTCCTTCTCCACTGTGTACGTTCCAGTTTCACTCACAGTATCTTCTTTATCAACAGGGGCAACTATAGCCACATTCATGGCTGGGGTTGACTCTTTCGATAAATCATTCAAAGGAGTGACAATCTTGTCACTTTTATCGACATTGCTTCGATGATAATTATAATTGCGACCAACACTAGGTTGCGTTCCTTGCTGTTGTTGAGATGATGTCACTCTCTTTGTTACACTGCCACCACTCACCCCACTTTTGGAAGAAGGAGGCTGCTGCTGCAGCAGTTTCGATTTATTGGTCATTGCACTAATGATATTGTCACGAGAGGTAAGTTTTGGAGTTGTATTTTTATTTGTGGTTTCTAGTAAAGGACGAGATCTCGAGGATGATGATGTAGTGCTGCTGATCGTCTCTGGACTGAGGGATCTCAACCCACTGTCGTTGTTATTGGTACTACTGCTTCCACCACTGGGATGCTTCGTGCCTGACAGTTTCTTGGGGAGAGAGCCAGTTCTCGATGTAGCAGTGGATGACTCAGCCGTACCATTTCCCACGCTTGACTGCCTCGGATGATGTGATCTTCCTAGAGAGTTTGTTGTTCTCACTGGCTTTGAAAAGAGCTCCTTGGACGGAAGGAGCTCGCCTTCTTTTGTAGGTATATCGTCGGATTTTCCACCGCTAGTTGTTCTTTTGGGACGTGGAGCAAACTTGCTGAGTCGTTCTGCGATCGCTGCTTTCTTCGCTTCGGCAGCTTCTGTGACTCCTGAGTTAGGCTCACTATCACCGAAATCAATGGTGAAAGCCATTGGAGACAATTTCTTCACTTCCATTGTGACTTCTTCTACTCCACCTCCTGTGGCGGGGACAGGGGAAGAAGAGTATGTGCGCGTGCTTCGATGACTATGGGCGCTCTCCAGGCTAAGATCCTTGACCGGATCGGTTAACGACGAGTTTGAAGAATTTCCTTGAAAGAAAAAGAAAACACCAAAATACTTAACTCACGATAAATTTAATAAATGAACTGGTGAACTTTAAAAAAATCAAACCATTAACTCTGCTCACTACGACGGTCAACGTATAATTTTAGGATAATCTAATAATTCCAATGCTGAGTAGATTCTCCGTTAATGCCATCATAATAAAATAGTTTAACTGAGCAGTCTGTACAAAATTTCACTTGATATGTACCATTTCCAAAATTAAATTGTACCATGTCAGACCCCTCCTGCCAACGAATAGGTACTAAAACTATTGTATGTTTTCTCACTATCGTACATACATAAGCAACGTCAATAAACTTTTGCTGTGGACACGAATGATGACAATGGAGATAAAGATAAGTAATTCTTATCAGCTCTGAATCCTGCACATTAGTACATTATACACTTGTGTTTATTGTATCAATTAAAAAGTTCTATAAAGTCAACCAGGTGGTATTGTTAAACTGCTTAAGGTACGTCCTTTTTACGCATAACGCATACTATGAGATAACATAGTGAATTAATCATTACAGATAAATCTGAAGAAAAAAAATCGTTCTCATTCATATATTATGTACCTGTTAAGTACGCAGTTTACATTACATTTACGCCATCGCCATACTGCGAAGTCTCTTTTTTGGTAAAACTGTATCAACGGGATACACATTGTGCTCATGGGGGTTGGTGAAGGAAGGGGGATGAAGTAGAGGGAGTGCAATGAATGTGCAATATATATAGCAATTCAACTATCAGTTGCAATGTGCAATAGCGTAGGAACGGAAAAGATGTGTATATTGCAATGCACTGTCGATTTTCTGCATGAAGGAGCCAAACACATTAGGCAGATTACTTTGTTCGAGTTAATGTTGAATTGTGATCCAAAAGCAGTAGCATATGATGTAGTGCAATCTGCAGACAAAATTATTACGTAAAAAATTTAAGGTCTTTAATAATAATCAAAGAGACCAGCAAAAATAATAATCGTGGTTAGACTGCCGAGACGAAATGAACCCATCTCTCCTTGGCACTGATGGGATGTCACGCTTTTGTCGGCTTTATTGGTTCCACAGGCTAAATTTACTTTTTGTGTATTTCTGTTCTTTGATCTCAATGCTAACCACAAAATTTCTGTTACAGTACGGTAACTTGTGCAAACTTAATGATAACAAAAGGAACAATTAATAAATATTTTTTAAATTAATAGCTCAATATGTTAATGTTCTTAATGAAACTGACAAAGTTCTCATTGCATTTGCAAATTCCCACTCAACTTATCCCCTTAAGGAAAGAAAAACTCATTCGAGGCTAAATGAGTTTCCGTTATCACGAAGCTAATTATTCAGTGAAGGTCTTCACTCAGGCCATCATTTATTTATTTTTGGTCGAAATACATAAGTAAAGCGTTTTTGTTATTGTTATAGTCGTTATATTAAAGAGTCGCCATTATTTGTTTACCTTTTCCCGTTCTACTTCCCCTGATTGTAAACTCTTCGCAGAGGGGTTCGTTTCGCTACAAATGGTAATTGGTAATGCGATGAGAGGCTGTGCAGAACAATTGGAGTTTGTTTTTAACACGATGCGCTTTTATCAGGCACACGTGCTCATTCACTTGAATAATTGCACAATCTTCATTTTACTTTTTTGTTAGCATTTAAAAAGCCAGATTTAAAGTGTTTTTTAAAAGTATTACGTTCATTCTTTAAGTGCATATCGAGGGAATAAAAAAAATGAAAATTTAAACCAGAACCAGCAGCGTGGCCTTTTACACCGAATAATTTTTATACGTTGTATTACACCAACGCTATCATACGCGCTGATGGTTAAGTAGGTATATATCACCAAAAATCATCAAGCTGTTGCAACTTTTAACTTTCATTAATTCGACTAGCTTAAGTTTAACGAGATTAAAACATTAAAATGCAAGCGAGTGCTTCTTATTTTACCTTTAAGCCTTGCAGCAGCAGAATTTGTTAGATAAGTGCTGTTGTTGAGCAAAAATGACTTTTTCATAGGGGACGAGTTAGACGAGGGGGCAGGCGGAGGAGGACAACAACTATCCTCCGGAGGAGGCGACTCTGGCCACCAATGTGGTGTGCCATAGAGTGCCGACATTGGAGTTGACCTATTACTCCCTCCGTCGCCGCTTGAAGAGCGTGCTCGTGTGTGAGGAGGTTGAAAAGTGTCAGCTAAAATATAAAAAAAAGATTTAAAGAAAAAAAAGTCCCTTGTGTGCTTGTTCCTGTGCTCTAGTTAGCGTCAGGATTTATTTAAAAAGCGTGTCGTAATAAATTGTAACGAGGAAAAAATTATAGCTCGCTTTGTGGACAGATAATTTGGACTTCTAGTGCGAGAGCCTTTAGTGCACCCATGCAAATACCGGAAGTGATTTGAAACCCTTCAAAGTTTCTCTTTCGACAGGGATGCTGGCAAAAAATAATAAAGCGAGTGAGGAAAAAAGTGTTAAAATATTACATCCAATTTGTCCCTCATCTCAATGCGGTCTAAATTTTTGTGGTGTTTAATCATTATTCTTTTTTTACTTGAGATAGATGAGTCTCAACCAATTACTTTTTTCTTGAAAAAACAATCTTGCAAAAATAAAATACAACAAAAAGCAAAACAACTCTGAAAAACGGTCATACCTGGTTTAGTTCCTTGTTTGTTGGGATCGCTCTGATTGAAATTATTATTCGTGGAGAGATTCCGATTCAAAATTTCGGCATGGCTCAATGGCCCAAATACTTCATTTGGCACAGTCAAATCTGCTTGCATAATATCACCTCCAACGAGAAACTGAGGTTGCACTTGTGACACATCACTACTGTTAATTCCATCCCCGACGATATCACCATTTATCACCATCACATCCGGGTCACCTCTCCCACTCATCATAATCCCAGAGTCACAGTTATTTCCAATTCCACCATTCTCATCTTCTAGAGAATCCTTCCTCACAGGGCCACCCACTTCGTAGTCCTCAGTAATCTGGAGGATTTCACAGTCCCCATTTCCAGAAAATGGGGCATGATCATTGTTGTTATTTTCAAAGTTTTGATTGTAATTCGCACTATTGTAACTATTTGGTTCACTCGGATATCCTTGAAAATTTCCACTGCTATGTCCACTATTCACAGATAGCGACGTCATTCCATCTACTTTCGAGTTTCCAATTTCTGTACAAGAATCTGGAACAAATACCCCCTCTTGGGGGTCACTCTGCTGTCCTAATAAATACTCCATTGGTCTAGAATGCTTTCTCGCAAAGACAGGCGAAGCGCTCTGGCTATTGGAAGACGTTCCTATGGATGACGCTCCTTGTAACGTACTTCCACATCCTGTCCCTCCGGACATTTGCACTGGACTCATTTCTTTCGCTGGGCTTGAAGGCGCCGAGCTAGAGCCACGGCCACTGTCTAATGTCAGCGAAGGAGAGCAAACACGACTTGTTCCACTGATACTCCCACCTCGTCCACTCTACAAAATAAAAATAAATAAAAGTTGTAAAAAGGATGTAAAACTCCTGATTAAAACATTGGCAACGTCACAAGCTCTGCAATCACTATATATCCTTGTATATCCGAAGGAAAAAATTATCAAGCTAATTAATAGCCGTACTACCTGTAATTAATAGTGATAGTGTCCCTGCGCGTGATAATGAATGAACTATATGAGCATGGATGGGAAGATGAGATAACTCTAATTATTACTAAGGAGCAAGGCTATAAACACAATTTACTCCATTCTGACATCACTGCCTTTAGGAAAACTAGATACAGTATTTAAAGTTAATCACGCACAGTAAAGAAGGCGAGGGAGGTGGACGAGTAGAAACACAGGAGGAAATGATAATTCTAGCCTTCATAACGTTTTTACTCATTCTCTACGAGTCATTGCCGTCCTGTGGCGAAGCTAGGTGTGTTATGGGGAATCAAACAGGTGGAAAAAAGGTTAGGGCAGGTTTTTTTCGAGAAGCTTATAAAGAGCTTTTTTCACAAGTTCCCATTCTCACATGCGGCTCGTTATGGCCTAATAGTCTATGTTGTCTGTGACAATACGAATTATGAATAGGTGGAACATGTGTGATGGTAAGTATTTGCGCGAAAAAAAGTATGACTCATCGGATCCTATCGCCTCATCCATTGACCAAATCTGTAGAAAGGCTTAACTTCAAGCTTTCTGTCATCTATTCATCATTTCGTCTAATAAAATATGCAAAGTGTGTGCAAAGTCGTAATATGATAAATATATGATAATGTCCCTCCTCGCGGGGAAAATATTAACGTCAGTTCTGATGTCAGAATGAGAAAATCAGGGAAAACAAATCCGTCATGTTTTTAATAATCTTTTTGTACCTACTCGACTACTTGAGGGGAATTCATTACAAAACGATAAAAAAATATTTTGTATATTTGTACGTATAAAAGCAGTAATGTAGGACCACACGTACGTGGTAATTCACTTGTTTAAGGTGAGCATTCACTTTAATTTTATTTTCTTGTACAGGAATGATCCCCTGCCAAGTAATTTCACTTCCTACGAGTTTTTTTTTATATTCCCTCTCGCTAGCCGAATGACCTAGCTTTGGAAAGACTACGACAAGCATACATCAAAATATTAACGTGACTCCTGACCACCTCCTCACCTTTTTCCACAATAAATAACTTTTGGCTTGCTGCACACCATTCAATGTCAGTGCAAGTCTATTTTCAATTAGGGCTAATTATTCTCCTTTTTTGGACTCTTTCTTAAATAAAAGTAAATTAGTACAAAAAAAGTATTCACCTGGTGCATCACGTTCTGCTGTGGTGCAGAGAAGCGGTCACTGCGGAGCCGATGAGATTCGAGAAATACACCGGGAGAACCATGGAAGCCTACTCCGCTACTTTTCCGTTCTTCCCTTAATCCCTCACTGTCTGGATTTCTTCCAGGATCACTTTTTGTCACTGTCACGAGCGACTTTGGCAAGGAGGAATTGTTCACTGAGTAAGAAGAGCTTTTACTTGGCACTCTTTCATTATTATTGTCTCTCTGTGGAACTTGCTCCTCCAGATAGAGCACATCTTTGGCAGTCTTGTAGGGAGATGATGAAGCAGAAAAAGAACCTCTCCCTGGGATTCTCCCTCCTACTTTGGGAATTCCGGCTGTAGTCAAACTTGCACTTCGCACTTGATACAATGTCGGATGTATTTACGCAAATTTTTTCGTTAAGGAAAATATATTTTGTATTTTTGTAGGAGAATAAATATTTCGCAATCGCTTTTTTCGTAATTTCCAATCAAAACAATAATCAAATTGTTTGCATACCCCACTAATCGCAATAGTTAAAAGCACCATAAAAGTAAAAATGTTTATTACAACCTCCACTACAAAACGCCAAGCACTTTTATTACTTGTCGGCACTTCTCATGTCTTCTCATCTGCCAATCTTCTAATTGCCATTGGCAAGGTAAGAATCGAGAGAAAAACCAAGATGCAAGAATAATTCGACTTTTTGATCAATCATCATAAACACTACAAAAATGTACTGCACTTGAAGGACAAGTAAGTCTTCCCTACACAAAATAGCCCTTCTAAAATACACATTTTTCCTTTTCGAGTTTCGTTGCAATTTTAGAAATCAGCAAATCCTCAGCACTCACACAAACCAAGACACTCTCTCATGTGGATTCCTTCCCAGTTTGGTTTGAAATGAAAACAGTAGAGCCAAAGCCAAGCCTTGCAGCAACAGGAGGAGCAGTAGCAGAATCAAAACATGCACACAACTCAACACACTCTTTAACAACCGTGATATCAGAGTATAACGTTGACTATATGATTTTTCATGTATTTACGCTACAACCAGATGATGATGATAAGAGAGGAGGATACTTTGTTCATGTGCGGTACGAATAATGCACTGCTCATTCAGCAAGTTTACAAGCCTCAAGTGAAATATTCCGTGGTAAGGTAAAGGACTCTTTTTTATACGGCTATATACCTACCAACAAAATCCTATTATTATAAGACTATATAAAGTTAAGTATAATGCACTTTTAATACACTATGATGATCCTTCTAACGATACACGAGGATGGGATCTGTGTAGAAAAAGTGAGACTTTTGTATCTTCTCACATTTTCAGATCAAAAACCCTTTTTGCACACATTCCACCCTGTTCCTGCAAGTCAGTCAATTTACTATCAGAAAAATCCAACTGTACGTCACCACTACTCGTGTGGCTGTTGTATATCTCTTCTTGAAAAAGAACATGAGAGAGAGAAAAAGGAAACAAGAGAGAGCTTTTTTTCCCTACACTACACGCACTATACAAGTAAAGCTTACTTTAGTTACAAAAGATCTCGACATATGATCAACTAACTCTGTTTGCTCGACAATATTAACCACTTAAAAGCTTCACAATACATGCATTACTTGTACAAAAGGATAATGCAATTTGAGAAAAAAGAATGACAAGACAAAGTCACATTCTTTTTCCTTTGCTACCTTTTCCCTACTTTATCATCATCTCTCACTCTTCTTACAACATAAGTATAATACCACACAATGAATGACTAGTATAGTGTACAGGGGGATAAGCACATTTTCATCTAATCTTGTCTTCACATTTTACCTTATAGAAGTAATATGGAATGATGTACATGAACGGTAAAAAAATGATAGTGTAGAGAACTCAACTCGCAATAAAATCTTTTTCTTCAAAAAATGCCAGTGTAACAGAATAGTCTACAGACAGATGTATAATACATCTTGTAAGGATCGTATATCATTATATAGCGGCTTTTTACCTTTTTCGACAAGAATAACATAAAACATAGAGCACTACACTACACTCTTTCTTCAGTCTGCTCTTGTTGTTCTTATTTCTATCAAAAAAATAACCGCAACTTAACCGACAAAAGTGTATAGTAAAGAATATTCGTATATAACGTGAGTAGTGCAAAATTCGAAAAGAGTTTCCCTTTGCTTGTGCAGTTGAGCACAGAGCTAACTAACTGGAAATTGTTCCGGCTGGGAGGACTCGATGATGATCAGGATGATGAGATTCGATATGATAT
>JAHZNA010002393.1:0-33685 GCA_027743935.1 Sinodicranocentrus sp. ZH6
CTTACGGCCAGCTTATCTTAGGATATGTACATTCATTTCATTCATTGCAGAACTTTCATCTACGTATTTATGATTGCCTTACAGCGAGTTTATTACAATGCATTCAAAACAGAACTGGATCAGACAGGTTCAGTCATGATTGTGGTTAT
Organism: Sinodicranocentrus sp. ZH6; assembly: GCA_027743935.1. Lineage (NCBI taxonomy): Eukaryota > Metazoa > Arthropoda > Collembola > Entomobryomorpha > Entomobryidae > Sinodicranocentrus > Sinodicranocentrus sp. ZH6. The sequence continues at coordinate 150 of JAHZNA010002393.1, forward strand.
TTTTATGTCGTCTGAGATAAAATATTATTATTTTTAGTGCATTTTGTAGTGCTGATTTAAAATTTCTGAAACGGACAACCTCAACTTTTCTGTCCCGGAAGAGGTTTAAAATACATTTTTGAAGTGATTTATAACTATGAAACCAATATGATTGCCAGCCTAGTAATATGTAAAGCGAAACTGATTTTTCTTTTTCAGACGTGGGGTTTAATTTTCGATCGATTAATGGATCCAAAAGATTTGGAAAATTGTTTTTGGACGTGTTCATCCCGATGGAATGGAGTTGTTAACTAGAAAACGTGCTGCTTTTCTTTTCCTGAGGTACGCTACGCTATCAAAGCTATATAAATTTTTCTATTTTTATAAATTCTTATAAAAAATATCTTCAGAGAATGATTAAACTATAAAAATGAAATCTTTGTGACAAATCCTGTCCATTCTTGAAAAAGGGAATCATCTGAAACTAAAGGACCTCGTAAGACTGAAGACTCTGCCGACCTGTTTGTCACTCATCGAAAGAGTCCATTGACAATCACATGAAGACTCAAACCATTCAGATATTCGTAAGTTCTTCCAAACAACCACTTTTTCAACAGGATGGAGAGCTCAGTTAATGCTTCAGTTCTGGTCCTGTGTACACCAGAAATACACAAGATTTAGTTGAATTATCACAGCAACATTCAAGAATGATTGAGAGACGTAGACCCTTTTTCAATGCTACCGAAACAATGGAAAATAATCGTCTGAAATCTTGAATGAATAAACCGGGCAAAAAATCGAATCAGACATTTACTTTTACTTTTTGTGAATCCGATTGAAATTGTTACAATAGTTTAGTCATCTTTTGTGTCAGAAATTCAGATACAGGGCTGCTTACCATATATTTGTTTTTTGTTCCTAAAGTACCAAGCTAGGGGTTGCTCTTTGTTACAATGCAATCAAAATGCATTCTGACCTTGACCGACTTACATACCTAGGCACTGCATGTGGTTGCATCAAAATTATTCCTTTTGTATCTGAACTATTTAAGACTTCATAAAATGAACCTTTTTGTGAAAGTGAGCATCTATCTCGGCAATGTATTTTAAGCTGAAGTGTGCATACCTTGTTTCCCTTTGTTTTTCCACTCCACTTCTGCTTTATAGTCTCTGTATCCTCAGAGTAAAAAGGGTTGCATTGTTGGATATGAGGAAGAATGCACTTTTCCTTTCGTCTCTTCATTGTGCAAATCCTCAACATTCACTTGCTTGTGAAACAATCAAGCTACTAAAATCCTCAAAAGCTGAAGCCGATATGGATATATATCCTTCACATGTATATTCAGAAAGTAAAGTGAAAAATATATCAACCACCAAAACATCAAGTTTTCATTTGTCCCAAAGTCCCAATAACCGAAAGTTGACGAGAAGCAATAAAGCAAGTAAAGCTTTTAAAATATCAGTCAATATGACTTCAATAAATTTTAATTGTGTTGTTTTTATTACAAAAACTTAAAGATTGTGAACCCCACATCCGGGATTTACAATCTGAATCTTACAAACTAAACCGGGAATCCCGTTTACAGTGCATATTTTGCGGGGAAAAATGGAGTGACATTAGCCAATTCGAAAAACACACAAGAGTTCACACCAGAGAAAAGCCTTTCTCATCCAAAATTTGCCATCAAGAATTCAACTGCTCACGTCGTCGCTACAACCATTTTGAGAATATGCACAAAAATTGTGGAACGTCATATTCATGCGGAACATGTGGGGTCCTGTTTCAAGCCAAAGTTGAACGGAGAGAGCATTTTAAATCTCATCTGGGGGAGGGGAATGACCCGTTTTTCTGTGACATTTATAAAAAGACCTTTCCCAGTCAGCAAAGATTTCTCATGCATACGATCATCCAATTTTCATCTCAAAATGGGATTTATGAACATTTTCGTTATCATACACCAGACAAATGGCATTGGTGTAAAGTTTGTGGAACTGAGTTTCGATATAAACGCCAAATGGTCAGGCATGTGAGATGTCACTAATCACTAGATAAAGTAATATTCTAACAGTTTTGAAGATTAAAATCACAGTCAAATATCAACTAGAATTTTATAAATGCCGTAACTAAAGTCTAAAATACATATTTATGAATAAATATCTCTCTAAAATTAAATTATCATTGGCAGTTAAATTTATTTCCTTAATTAAAAATCATTTTTATCACTCAAACTAGCTAGAAAATTTGGTAATAATATATTCAAAGTTTCAACAGGTCAAAGGAGCAATGACTTGAATTGCTTGCGTGTTCTGCTCCTATTCTGATTTGCACAAAAAAGATCGAATCGAATTTTAGAAGAGATTCCCGTGCATAGTAAATCGGGTCTGAGAACTTATCCAGAGTAGTTCGCTGATCAATTATGTTCAAGAATTAAAACATTACTTAAATAATAGTACATTTGACAATATTATTTAAGCATGGAGATTAGAGAATAAAAATACCAGAAATGAAAAGGAGGAAAATTAAAACTTGTAATGCATTGGGAAGGAAGTAAGGCTTTTTCTTGTCATTAAATAATTACCACAGGAATGATATTTAATGATATGTAAATGAAATGTATTGTGTATTTTTTAATGGGATTTCATATGTCATAATAATATTTTTGGACAAAAACTGTATTTCTGCGTTTCATGTTTTAATTATTCATAACCATAATAATTAGAAGCAATTACATAATGATCTCTCCTGTAATGTTGGCAATCATCTTTGACGAAATCAGTTCAGGGTGGAATAAACATCGTACTCATTTGTTGACTCAGCAAGAGAATTAGCATTCTGAATGAATTAGAATGAAATCGAAATGTCCTAAACACCAACTACAACTTATGAACACAATTTATTTATGATATAAATTGCATAATGATATTGATTGATTTGTTGTAAAATATAGGCAGTGACATTGAATTATGGGAATTTTATGCACAAAATTTGAAGCAGAAGGAGATCTTCCTGCATGCACATCTTTAATATCCACATCTCTGCATGGTCTCCGAGTTTTTCCCTGTGAAGGCTCAAGATGTTGCTGTTGCTACCATACAATGAGCAACAGTCAGATTGCCCAAGTGAAAAATAACATGAGCAAATGCTGGATGTAGACTTTTATGTGAAGAGATTGCCTGTGAGCAGAAATCAATATATTGTGATATACTTAAGTATAAATGAGACTGTATTATATTGAAATATACAAAAGCATATAAAACAGGAAAAAGGTTCATTGAAATCCACGGTTGTCAAGATGTAAAATCACTTTTCTCTTCATCTCCCTTCATCCCTGCTGCATTAACTAGACTCAAGCTACAAAAAGGCGAGATGCCTGATGGGACAAAGAGGAATGAAGCAGAAGGGCATTTTTCTCCTTGCACACCTTTTCTTCCAGTGAAGGCTCATAATGTTAATGCGACTGCGGCTTAAACTTGATGCACAGGCATACTCCTCAAGTGAAAAACAATGACCACAAAAACTGGATTTTATACATCTATCTGAATATCTTATATTAATATCAAACAGCAAGTAATCTGTACTGTACAAATAAACGGGTAGATGTAAGTTCATGGTCATATGGTCAGCATGTTCGATTTGCTAAAAAACCTGTTGCACACCTGCTTAATTTCACAGGGATTCTGTGCCAGGTATATCCTGATATTTAGGGGTACTCACGAAACAAGTCTTAGGCTAAAAATCAAATTTCTCCTTTTCAATAGACTACATCTTACTCGGCTCAGGCATTCCTTGAAGCACGAATCGTGACCTGTTAATAATGTGTGGACGTAAAGGCATGTCTGAAGTTGAATTTAGTTAGCTAACTCAATTTTGAAAATTCAGTATTTTAAAAAAATGGCGAGTTGGATTGATAATATATTTATGACAGTCAATTCGTTGTTTCTTAATTAAAATATAATGTTGGTATAATATAAAGTTAATGATTCATGTGAACTAATTGCAGGTGAGATAAATTGTAGCAAAATAAGTTTATTTGTAGCTTTGGTTAACGAAAAAACTTACTTCTTTATTTAGTTCTTACTCCTCAAATAGTCACGATTGGCTGCTGATATTTGTTTATATTTTTGATATCAAGACAATATTGAGAACCCTTATTTATTGTTCAATGTTATATTACAAAGCTTAACATCTATGCAGAGATGAATTCAGACCAACTCAAAACAAGTTCAGGAAAGATGCGTATTGTTAATTCATTTCATGACGTGGCATCAATCAAAACTCAACGAATACATTCCTTGTGCAAATCTGTAAAATTATTACCCATCACTGCCACCATATGTGCATCCAGCAAAAAATCAATAACAGTTCAAAATTATTTGTTCAAATCATTGTTGACGTGATCAAAAAGTTTTTGGAAGTGCTACCGTGAATCTGTTTAACATTCGACGATAAGTTTTTGTGAATATGGGATAGTGAACCATTCAACGAATCCAACTATTGAAAGCTGAAACTTTGTGATATTTATAGCTATAGCATAGCTATCAAAAATCCTGATCGAGAGTTTATTCTATTGGAATTGTATTTGTAAGTAATTTTGTAATAAATATATTTGACATATTTAAAGCAATGAAATAAAAATCCAAATTTATTTTTTACAGCGTAACCATCGGGATTTACAACTGAACAAGGTCACAGAAAAAACAAGATAACCGTAAAAAACGAGATAACCGTATTTGTGCCATAATAATACATTATTTTGGAAATTCCAACAATATGGTTAGAACGAGAACCATACATTTTGCTATCTACATTTACAAAACCAGACATTTTTGTCAAGCAACCAAACAATTTTGATTGTTTTTTTTTCAGATTAAAAGGCAAAAGCTATTTCATTTAAATAGTTAATTGGCTCATCTTAAATTACCGGGAAAAGGACTGAAAAAGTACTACAATACCAGTAAAGAAATCACAACTTACAGCATTTCGACTTTGCTTGAAAATCAACGTAGATATCAAAATAATGTACAACTTCACAATAACTCCTTTACAATATAAACTTGCCATCAGGTAGGTGGCCGTTAATTTCTTTGGATACTCTATATAGTTCGCGGTGCCTTAGAAGCGTCTTAAGTAGTCCGTTAACTTCTAATTTTTCAAATTAATCTATTAAGTCCGATTTTTCAAATTTGATTCTATATGCATAATAATTAGCACGTTTTAACAACAATTTCATGAACATAGAATTAATAATGCTGGGGGATTATTTCATGCAAGTTTCATTGTCATTGTGTTGTTTTTTGCGTTTTTTTGCATGAAATACAGATATATCAGAATTAGATTAAACCCTAATTATTATGCAATTAGTCATTCAAATAAATTAGTTTAACATATTTCCATAGCTTCGTCTAACTACATTGTTATCATTTAATGCTTTCGATTAATGTATTAATGTACATATATTGTTGAGTTTCATCTGTTTAAATATTAGTTTCCAACAAATATGAAGGTCAAACTTGTGCTAAATTTAAACTTTCACAAAATTATAGCATTTTTATGCATCGTCATAGATCCTAATTCGGTTCTAGAATTTATGTTCCCCATGCACGGTTTAGTATAACACAATGTGCAAATAACACGAAATAGTTGGTTAAGGGAATGCGGTATTTGCTCTTTTTATCTAGAAAAGAGTGGCCATATATTGTAAATTTGAAGAAATTCAGTTCGAGTTTCAAATTTTTCATATCCACAATATGCCGATTTAAACATTTGCAGAATACCTTAAATAAGTTTACATTTTTGCACTCAATCAAAAGCCAAAAATCATTAGCCTCTAATTTAGCGATGTGCACTTATGGACTTTATTATTGGCAGAATGTTCAGCTAAATCGTTCTCAAACACTTTGACGCTAACTTTATTTTTCTAAACATGCCTGGACATGACTCAACTATCGAGTAGTAGGTGCAAAGGTGCAATCTTGCGGCGACATGTTTTGTTTTAGGTGTGTGCGCTGGATTGGTAGATTTGATTGGTTAAAAAAGGCCTATGCATTTAAGCCCATTTTCCGGATTCATTGAGAATAATCCAGTCTTGATGCATATATAAATACTAAAATCATCAAAAATGATGGTAACAATTCAAACCACATTTTAAAGAAAACGTATACAATACGTTACAGAATTCATTTAAAACGTTTTATTGAGCGAATTGTTACGAATACAGTAATGGTAAAAAACCTGTTTTTATGATATAGTTTACAAAGGTTGGATTATTAAGTCATCGTATTTGTGTACAATTACATAGAAATAAAAATTGTATTAACATAAATCACCAATCTTACTAATTATACAATATCTGGAAATTTCATATTGGGGGAAGGAAAAAATCTTAATTTGAATGGAGTAGATACCCAATATCTTGATTGAATTTGCATTCCCAAGGGTAATCCAGATCTGTCAAACACTTGACAGTCGGATCAACCCTGTCAAACCCAGCCCAAAGGTGGTACATATCCATTGTAGTCATTTTTCAAGTCTTCAAATTTAAAAGATTTGCTCTTATCAGGAGTCCATACGTTAGAGATTGTTAACCAAGTACAAAGATTGGCTATATAATATATATGAATAAATGGTTGATTCTTCCCAAAAGCTTGAAACGCTCGATGTATAAATGAATCATAACAAAAGTAATTCCATGTTGATGTTGGAAAAAACACAGCTTGAATTCCTTTTTTTAAGGTGTATATTCCAATATTTTGGTGAAATTCATCACTTTTGCAGTATTCAAGCTTGCCTACACTTAAACTGCAGTATGCAACTCCAGCACAATGCAAAGATGGTTCAACAAACAAAAAAAGGTTCACGCATACAGATTGGTAGCAAATTTAACTCTGTAGCAGTCAATACTCCTATGGCAACACAGTTAATGACTCGTTTCTCTTGTCTTGACCCACTAAAGCTTGTATACTGTACTATCCTCATCCAAGTAGTTTTGTAGTTTGTTGACGGAAGTAGCAGATGGTTCTTCTTGCTCGAGTAATGTGTATAGAGGAGAATATAAAGCGCTTTTTACAGCCTCTCAAAGTAGCACTAACGTTAAGAGTTAGCCCGTCGTCATTTTTATTTTGAAACAAGTGATCCACATAATGAGTTTCGTTTGCACGAGGACTAAACTCCACTGGAGAATGTTCGTCCTTGATTGAAAATGTTGGAAAAACAGCTGAAGTAATCTCTGTTGCTCGGTCACTGAAAAGATCAGTACTGCTACTAATTGTGATTGAGATCCTGCAGAAGGAAGATGCTCCATGATTAATTTTTGCGCTGCTCTTTTTCTTTTTAGTTTGTTTATTTGTCCTTTTTGCTGGCTGCCAATTCTTAGGTGTTATGGTCTTGAAAATCACTTTGGAACTGGATGGTTTTTACATTTTCCTTCAAAGTTTACTTTTGTCTGTTTCGGTTTCTTTGAAATTGTCCTTCTCTGAACTCTGATCCAGAGAACGATGCCCCGCCCATGTCACCAGGCAGTTTGGCCAAGTACCAAGTCTATCAAGTGCAGCGTCCTGTTCTCATATACGTTGCAGTCTAAAGTGAAGTTGGAAATTTGTGGGATTAATCGACTGGGATATTAACACACCAGTAACCCGAATCAAACTACATAAGTGGAATTTCGAAAAATTGTTGCTTCTTAATGGGAACCTAGATGACTGGTTAAAATACCAGGACCATAATTATTTTCTCCATTTTTATCCAAGTTGAACAATCCGACAATATCAATGGCTCTTGTTCCTATCCATTCATGTTCTAAAATGTTTGATTCAATAATCAAATTTTTAATTGTTCGTAAATTAGTAGTAAAAGATAATGGGGTATTTCTCTCTATTGTTTGAGATTAAGTTAGCCAGTAATCCTTTGGTATTCTTCATTTAAGATGATTTCGCATGGATTCTATTGCATATATTAAAATGTGTGTTGTACGCATGTATTGTGGTATTATGGTATACTTATATTGGTTCGCTTGCGTTAGATTCGAAGTGTCTAGGCACTAATAATATTATGCTTATATTGCAAAGTGCGTAATGTAAGCTCGGAAAAAACACAATCATTATTAATATACAACCCATATTTATATACTTATAAAAGTTCTCTAATGAAGACATTAAAAAACTGTTGTAGTGTAGTTAAATATCTACAGATGTGTTCATCCATATACTTTTCATGCAATAGCATAATCTCTTACCAAGTAAAATTATTACAAAGTGTGTGTATATTGTACGCAAATTGTATTCATATAAACATAAAATCATGAAAAGTTTGAATTTTTTTCATCGTGCGGCACGATTTCTACAAAAATCTCAAATGGCCCCTAAGCCATGCACGAATTTACTATGGGATGTATTTATATCATTTGGGCAAGTTTACATCTAATTTGTAATATATTAGGGCATGGCGTAAAAAGTTGGGACAAATAACGTACTTAACACACTACAAACCAAGTCCCACCTTTACTCCACCTTAATATTTTTTTCGTACACAAACTGACTTTTACCAATTTATAAACTAATATAACTTATAAAATTGAATTTAAAATGATTAACCTTACCTTTTTATTGTTGTTGTGTTGATTGTTGAAGTGAAACGGTAAAACATCACTTTTTTGCCAATACGACAACGAAATCACAAACTCAAGGTGCCTCGAAAATAACAGTTATGAAAAAAGATGTCAACAAGGAAAACAACAAACAGTGTATATGCAGAGAAACAAATTCACAAACAACACTAATTTCACACTCGCTTAGACAATGTTAGCTGCTTAACAAGTGAGCAACACCTTTTTTCAAGTCTTCAATATAGTAAAAAATCACTAATTTACTCTCACACTACTTGATGATGATAACTGACTGCGCTCAACAAGTGAGCCAACAAATTACGTTTCTAATCTTTTCTTGGGTGTGAACTTGTTTATAGCATGAAACTCGTGGAATCATGCTTATATGCCTTGTAAACTCATCTTTTAAGAGTAATGAAATTACATCATTAGTATATACAAGATATTGACAAACATATTTCTGTTGCTAGCAATCTGCTTTTTTCATTCTCCCATTATATACATGGGTGTTTTAATATATATATATATATATATATATGCTGCATTGGTCTGCTCTGGTCATACTTTTTTTTCATAACTGTCTAGACAAATACATGTTTTAAAGGAACAATCTACTTTCAACCAAGTATTTTATTCCTTCATCAACCATCTGCCATTCTTCTCTCACAGGAACACATGCATATAATACATGCCACAATGCATAAGTACAACATAAACTATAAAATATGCAATATAATCCATGCGGAATCATCTTAAATGAAGAATACCAAAGGATTACTGGTTAACTTTATCTCAAATAATAGAGAGAAATGCCCCATTATCTCTTAATTATATTTACTTACTTAATTACTTATAAATGTCGAATTTCGACTTTAAACCAACGCTGGCATATGTGTATGAAATTTGTAGGCTTCTAGGTAATCCAAAAATTGTTGTGCAATTAAATAAATGTCCAGGTTCTAGTCAGAACTATTAATCAAGTCATTCACTTAATTACAATGTCACGGGGTAATTGTATAAATTTACATGCACCACATTGTCCAGTAAATACATTGCCGACTGTATTTCCTTTTTTGCATGGACTGTTGGCACATTTTTTGTTATAGCTGATTAAACTTCATTTGGGACCTCAATATCTAATGGTTCTCCAACCTCCGGATCATGTTCATCTATTTGAAATACACGAATCCATAAATAAATGTATACCGGGATACTTGAGAAATAGTTGGAATCAATTTCCTTTTTCGGATTGATATTGCCCAGGGTCAAAGACTGAAGTTGAAAAGCCAAGTATTTTTATAACTTCCAAGGCAAATTCCAATTTTGCTCCACATGGCTATTAACAATAATTACATGTGTTTTTCCATCCAAAATTCTAAAAGTCAGTGATCTTCATTTTGAATTGTTGAAATGTATTATGAAATCTTGTTGTCCATGAATGCGCATCGTCACTGCGGGTCTAGTTATGGTATTGGTTGAATTAGTAGAACTGCCTTCTTCTGTCATTGTATTTGACACTAGATTCTTCTGTTGCATTCTCACTAAAATTAGCTTCATAACCCCTACTTCGTACAACTTGCCGAATAAATCAATTGTAATAATAATAATGTAGTTGCTAATAAATGCACGAGAAAAGATGACGGTTCACCTATATTTATTTTTTTGCTTCAAATTGGACTCTTTGAAGTTCTTGATCATAAAATGATCATTAAATTGGCTGATTTTTTCTATCTTCAAGTGGATATAAAACTATAGGGTACGTTTTATTTATTGATTTCACTAAAAATGTCTCTTGTTCAAAACCCTTATCGTAGCCCTTTTCAAAAATTATAACGTCCAATACAGACGATATCATTAACTTCTAGGAGATACTTTTTCACATTTTTTTAAGTTACATCAAGTATAAGTTTTTGATACAAGTTAAATTAAATTGTGTCTTGATTCTTTAAAGTAATTGATCTTGGTTCAGTCCGTATTGACCGTGAAAGTGTCATTTTTGTTGTGAAATTACTTTGGTCCTGCTTTTGTACCAGATTCGGGAAACAGGCGAGCAAGCTTTGACTTCACTGTAGATGTTGGTCGTTCTGCTACCATTGATTTTAATTTGCTATGCGCATGATAAAGTTCAATTGGTTTAGTTTTCAAGAAGCCTTTGAAATCCCGTGATCCATGTTCATTGCCAAAGTCACTCCAGATCCGCTTTGGTCGACGCTTTTTTTGTTTGAATTTTTTTCTGTACGCATCAACCCTAAATTTCGCATCGTTGTTTTTAAGAGGTGTTAGAAAAATATATTTACTAAATAATTCAACATTCAACAAGATATATAAATGATTGCGGTTAATAGTCTGGATTAAGTTGTAATCAATGAGATCATTGGCCCATGTAGAATCAATGTGTCGCAAAGATACTGTACTTCGCTAATACATTTTTCGAATGGGTTTATGTAACGTGTATGCTTTGATTTCACTTAAATTCCTTTTCAATTCTTTCGTATCCCTAATTTTTCGATTCTTCCAAAATCCGTAGAGTGCAGAGTAATTTCCAGATTGAGAAAAGTTTAAATATGCCCGTTTTACATTTACGAGGATCAGTTGTCATTTCTTGATCATTCGTAGATCCAGTTTTGCAATTTTTGAAAAAAAGTGCAAAAGAATTCTTGCACTCTAGATTAGACTCGGGTTCAACGGCCAAAGATCTTCGAGGGGGTGGATACCATACAGTACACAATAAACGGCCAAATATTTTCAAATTTTGCTTCGTCAGAAGTAACGTTGCCTGCGTTTTAACAATGACAAACAAAAGAACAGCAACGGCTTAAGACACCTGGTCATTGTGTAAGTAATTTCGTGGGCTAATGAGTTACATTCCCCTCAAAAGTATTAAGTAGCCAAAATTATACTGCCAAAAGTAAGTATTGTAATTTAATGCACTTTACACACCTTGTTTTGCTTTCCTGGAAAATAACAAGGGATTGGTACAGCTTAAGAAAAGTTTCATCATGTGGTTCTTGCTCCTGAACATCTTGCCACAAACACGGCATATCATTACAAAACGTCTACTGCAGTCGTGATGTTTGAGCTGATGATTAACTTTACCAAGAATTTCACCACAGAAAAGACACTGTTTTAGCTTTAGTGTGGCTCTAACGTGATTGGAGAATCCTGATATGGAATCAAAGGTCCGATTGCAAAACATGCAGTTGACCATATGTGGATTCACTTCTCTTTGATGACTGCAAAGGGCTCTTCAAGATGGCATGAGCTTTCCACATTTTATCCATTGAATGCAATTGTGGAGGTTTGTGGTGTTGGGAATACATACCAGACATACCAGACTTTCTTCAGTTTCGTGGAATAACGAACGTAATGGACGTCATGGGCAGATTTATAGTGGTCTTGTAGAGCATCAATGGAATTGCCAAGAAAATCACAATTCGAATATTCGCAGAACAGATGCAAGTTGTATTGAGTGGTTAAATTTGACTTCTCTTGAATGCTGAATCCAATAGTCGCAACGTTTTGTTGAGCGGGGTGAAATCTAAGAACAGGTGTCTTCCTAGGTAGGTTTTGCGCTAAGTCTAACGAGCCAGCCTGATACGGGTCTTTTACGATTGGTGAAGATCCTCTAAACTTGTTTCTCAAGTCTAGTGGAAGAGTCGATGAATGATCCACTACATTATATACACCTGTCTGATACGGGTTAATAATGTCAACAAGTGACTGCACAGCCATTTCCATGTAAAGTGGGCAATTTGACGAAGGACTTCATATCTTATCTTATCTTAACTTATCCCGGTTGAATCTGGTTTAATTTGGAGTCAGTTGCTCCTTGATGTTGGACTGCCATTCGTAAGTTCAGTTGGTTAGGTGACGATGGGTTTGCCAGTCGCCCTACATCCGGTTGGATTTTCAAAGTTTTTGCTTCCTTTTAATTTGTCATCACGTTCCGGCGAATTCCTTTGTACCCGTTTGATTCGTGTAATTGTAATTGTATAATTGTATTCGTGTATAATTTTTGTGTAACCGTTTTCATCCTTTTCACCTTTAATTTTAATATCTCTGTTTCCAGGGTTGCACTTTCAAACTCTTATTTTCAATCACTGTCGAATCCACTTTCACTTTAATTGTCGATTCTTCTTGCAGCTTTGACACTTACCTTAGAACCCTATACACATTAGACCTCTGAAACATGTGAAACACCGGAAGGTATTCTTCACCTTAGTCACCTATTTTGCATTTTTTAAAAACTGAAAACAACTGGAAGCAACAGGAGTAATGCAAACTCGCGCAAAAGAATTTGTTTTAGACAGCGTCGCCAAGCCTAAGCCAGTTTCTAGCTATGTATCTGGGATCTGCCATATCCTCATTTTTGCTTATTTTTTCTGAAAATAGCTAGACAATTCTTCTAATTTTCAATTTTTAAGAGGTTCCTAGATTGGTAGGAACCAACGGTGTACTAGCCCTATTGTTGAAATTAGAAATTTCATCTTCTTAAGTTTCAAAGTCAATCTCGTCATCACGTTCCGGCGTGGTCCATGGAGACGCTTTTGTATAACTATTTTTGTCTTTTTCGCGTTCCAATTTCACTACCCCTGTTTCCAGGGTTGTATTGGTGAACTCATGATTGTATGAGTGATTCATGTTTACGAATGTATATGTTAACGAATTTTGTTTTCTCTTTATTCATACAGTCTTTATCAAACGGAACTGGTAAACATTACATATAAATAACTTTATAAAACTGTAAAAGATACGGGATAAAATTACGTGTTGACTGCAGCACTGATTTTCGGACAATGACAGTGCATCCAAAATAAAAACTAGCGCTATACCGTGTATTGTAGTAGTGGATCATCTTGAAAGAATGAATGAAGTAAATGACTTATTTTAACAGTAAAAAAGGATTTAAAACTGTAAAATCAGAATGATTTTCTAAATGTTGACGGTAGCACTGGCTTTTGGACAATGACGGTGCATCCAAAATAAGAACAAGCAACGGGTCTCCTGATTGATGGCAGGGTTAGAATAGAAGAATTTGTCCAAATGTTCAGATCATTGAACTCGTTTATCAAGCCTTACAGTACGGCAAAGTTTATGTTCTAGCTTAATAATGTCGATCGGCCGGTTAATCTATCAACATAAGTAATTACTATGTATAACTTGAGTATATATTTTTGTATTACTGGAGTATACTCAACAATAAATTACAGTCGTAGACTTTAGGAACCTCAAAGTTTAACAATGCAACGTTTCTCACGGTATTTGGTTCTATAGATAAGTTAGAAAAATCATTTATTAACTAGGGTTGTTTGTAACATTTTGGGGGATGAGTCGATCGGTTTCCGTAGTAGATGTGTTTTCTGGAACACAAGATAATGGTTGTTTTTTGCACCTGCTGACTCAACGGAAGAGTTTCTGTAGTTATCGGTGTAGCTAGAAGCGGGAAAAGTAATTTTAAAAAATCTATAACAATCAATATACTTGAAAGTGAAATGTTACATGACATATGTTTTATTTCCATTATACTGCAATATGCACTTCTATGTGTATAATCGCCTTCCGAGATGATGTTTCGGATTTCTTAATACAGGCATTGTGGGTTGCCAGTTCAGCATACACGCAAGGCTAGTTATCCGATTTATATTTTACACATTTTCGACAATCCTGTTGATTGTTGCAACCATGTGTAATACACACAACAATAATTATTAATAGTGCCAGCAATCGATTCATGATTAATGATTATATCTGGTTGTATAAGGATAGAAAATTAATGCTTGTTGGGTAAAAATCAAAAAGCTTCTGAGCATAACATACTCGACAGTATTTGAGGTAATTTAATGTTGAATGGTTATCTCTATTGGGATGTGCCTACATATAATAGATGCCGGCCGGCTGCATATAAGTTAACGAGAGTACAAAATATTTTGAGTTTTAGGCTTTAGTTATCGTGCACCAAGTGTTGAAATATTTCTCAAATGCATAAATAAATCTGTCTGAAATGCCATTTTGCAAAGGGCAAGACAGAGCTATATGACATTTTTGCATTAAATTGCATTTTATGCACGTAGTTACTTTGGCCATGCAACATGTATTGGTAGATTGGCCCCGGCAGAATGCTTTTTGGTATTATCTCCGATTTTAGACAATAGTATTAGATGCATGCATCAATGTAAAAAGGAAGGGAAAAATAGGTAATGTAGATATCATATCCTTTTCCAAGACCATTTTTAAAAGTAAAGTTTTTATTTTCGAGATTTATGGAATGAAACAGGCTGATACAAACACCGAGGAAGAAACGAAAGAGCACACCAGCAACCCTTGTTATAGTTGAATGCACGGACTAGGGCTATATATATATGTATATATATAGCAAATATATAACTTTACCTGCTGTCATATAAACGACAGACTAACAATTGGTCGTCACAAACTGATTAACTACCTAACAATCAGTGATTGCTTCTCCACAATTATGTACTACTTACATGTACTTAAATGGGAGAGGAAATGACCCCCATTCTTCCCAATAAAGCTGCAATTCGGGTAAAAACAGCTATGAAAGTTTTTGGGCAGTAATTCAAACAAGGAGTGTATAAACTCCTTATTCAATTGTGCGTCGGTTCCTCTGTCAGGTCCATTTCCTTATATTCCCTGGTTTTCATTTCCTTATATTCCCTGGTTTTCATTTCCTTATATTCCCTGGTTTTCATTTCCTTATATTCCCTGGTTTTCATTTCTTTATATTCTATAGAATATTCGTTACTTGAAAAAGTTTGTACAACCATTAGTTATTTCGGTCCTTTTAAAAATACTTCAAGAAGCTTGTTTGAAATATTAGCACATTGAGTAATCAGTATAAGGGCATTCCTCTCACGGAATACAAAATAATTCAAGAAGAAAATTAAGTTGAGCAAAACCGGAATTTACTTAACGAAAGATTTGAAGCACCAAATTCAACAACAAAAAAAGTGTGGAGGTTTCTAGAAAAACTTCACGACAATCACGTTTTAACTTGGGGTGCATTAGGTGAAGTGGAAGATCCAAAAGAACCATTCACGAAATCTTTCAACATAATCCCATACGTATTTCACATGGTTAAAGGATCCCCAAAACCAGACAGTTTTGATAAATTTGCTAAACTTGTGACAACTCATCGTTTCTACAAACCTGTTCCACGTAGCCTTCTTAGCAAGAGAGCTTAAAACGATCGCATCGATGCCTATGAAACGTACTACCAAACACCAGCCAAGCGACGTAAATGAAAAATATCTAATTCGTGCTTGGGGAAGGTTAAAGAAACCTGCAAGTTATCAGAGCGTATACAAATTTGCAATAAGCGAGGAATAGAAAACATAAAAATGCTCAGACTGC
This sequence comes from Sinodicranocentrus sp. ZH6, assembly GCA_027743935.1. Taxonomy (NCBI): domain Eukaryota; kingdom Metazoa; phylum Arthropoda; class Collembola; order Entomobryomorpha; family Entomobryidae; genus Sinodicranocentrus; species Sinodicranocentrus sp. ZH6. Next base: position 16,102 of record JAHZNA010002393.1, read on the forward strand.
TCTACTCAAGATCCCCGAATACTCCAAATTCCTTCAACCAAAACGCAAGCCAAAGCGCCGCCTCCTGATTGTTAAAAGCTATCTAGAATACGTAGCGTCTGATCCTTCCTTGATGAAAATCATGTACGGATTTTTAAACAACGTCTCCACAAGTATCTTGAACACAATAAAACTAAATCTTGGTTACCTGTTCTTCCTAAGTTTGGAAAAAGTTTTAATGAAACAATACATTCATCCACCAAATTTGCACCAGCAAGTATGAAAAAGAAAGACTATCCAGAAATTTTAAATAATTTATATTCAAAACTGGAGAGAACAATACCTAGAAAACCACCGTTCCAAATAAATCAAGCAGTGAGAATTTCAAAGAAACGACTAACTTTTGAAAAATTGTATCTTACAAATTATTCAGACGAGATGTTTTATATTGCTTCAATTCACACTTCATTTCCTGTTTGGAGTTTTCGTGTAAAAGATTCCTCGAATAATTTAATTGAATCAAGTTTCACAGAGTCTGATTTCGTAAAAGCTTAAAAATAAATTTCATTGACTCTTCTTCGTTTGTAGTGAGTGTACGATCAAATTAGTGTAAAAATGAATTTCCAGTAAATACAAGCTCAAAATTTACAAATTATTTATCCCATCCTGTACGGCTTGCTGCAGATTATGAGGACTGCAGCAACCAACTGCCGGACCAACTTTTGGCTCTAATACAGATACTGGTTATTTCTTTGGAAGTGAAGGTGTAAGTTCATTTTTTAAAAGAGAAGAGGACAAAGAAGTGGTCGTCTGGGTTTATTTTAGTGATTATTAAACATTTCTTAAAAGAGACGAGGAAATTTTTAGTAATTTGATTGTTTCAATTCAGTTCATCGTGGAGTACGATAATCCAACAAGTCCAAAATCAGTAACAATTAGACACACGGACGCCAAGGATTTTACGTTGCGATTGTTCCCACCTTTAAATGTCATCTTGGGATTTACCAAACAATCTTTCGCTGAAGGAGATTATAAATCAGACAAGGCAATGGTACTTGATTCATTTACGTTATATTAACTAATATAACTTTATAAAATTAAATATAAACGATTAACCTTACCTTGTAATTGTTTTTACGTTGATTGTTGAGGTAAAATGGCACAATATCACTTTTTGCCAACAAGGCAACCAACAATCACCAAAAACGAACTCAAAAAGATAATATAATATCACAAAATAAAGATTTTTATCTTTTTAATATATTGAGAAACGAAAACACAATAAACACATAATATTCAGAAACAAATTCACAAAAACACTAATGTACTCCTTAAATCATTGATAGCTGCCCAACAAGTGAGCTGACCAACCTTTTTATCTAATCTTCAACATTTTCTTAAGTGAGAACTTGTTCACACCATTAAACTCATGTATTCATGATTATATGCTCTTGTAAACATATCTTTGAATACACACAAGATATTTTTCTTTTTCAATATGTTGCAAACAAAACATGTTTCAGCAGCGACGATATCTGTTTATTCTATTTCGCTTAATATACTGTAGGTGCATAATCACCTACAGTATATACGCTACAAAGACCAGTGGGTCAGCGAACAGAACAACGCATTTTTTTGTATTTTGCATTTTAACTGACTAGACAGCTACAACATCTTGGAGAATAATGTACTTTTCCTTCATCAACCACCTGCCATTCATCAGAAATCAGAACACAGCAATGATGATGCACACGACAACATATAAAGTTACATAATTGATCGTAAATGAAGAATACCAAAGGATTACCAACTGACTTGAACTCGAATTCAAGGGGAAAATATCTCACTACTATTACTACTAACAAGGACTGGTTTAATGGCATATTTTGTATTATGGTAATGTAATAAATCATTCGATAAATTTGGGCCAATTATAACCGAATTTATTATAACAATTAATTACATAAATAACATAAATAATATTGTTGAGGTAGATGTTTTTGTAAGTTTAGTAATTTTTGACATTTTTTAAGCAATAACCTAAACACATTTTATAAATAAAAAATCCCACTGGTAGTTCCGGAGCCTTGTTTAAAACCTTGGCGACGAGTCACCCGTAACGTGTCCTCTTGGTCAGTGATACTCATTCTGCCTCGCTCTCGTCCTCGTCCTTTCCATGGAAGTCTAAATACAAGCCTAAAACAAATAAATGCTGTCTATTTAAACTCCAGATCTCCAGAATATACGCAGTATTTAGAATATCGTATAAAGTTAAGGACATTGCTGGACCGCTCCGTTCTGTCCTGTGGTACCCTGATGGTGCCCGTACTTCCTGATATAAGCAAATAAAGACCTCGCTTTCGAGGTGCTGTAGCACATTGGGTTTAAGTCTTATGTCCCCTCTAGGAGATTTTACTGTAAGCTCGTCTTCAAAAAAGCGAGGATGTTTGTAGTTGAGGATAGCTCAGTCTGGATAAAGGTCCCGCATGGAAGTAGACCTAATTTTGTTACAGAGTGGCACAACTGCTGGTTGCAAAACCTCTTGAAGATCTGTATGAAGTAATTTAATAATATTTTTGGCTTAACTCGTATCCATTCTTCCAGCTGACGTAAATTGTTTGAACTCCATTTTTTGGTGGTCATGGTATTTTGTAATCTCGTTCTATCATTTCTAATCTTATAATGTCCTGCAAGGGCAAATGGGCAAATGGTAATTTCTGTGCAATTCTAAGGTAAGTCTTTTCTAGCAATTTAAATATAAATTATATATATATATCTTGATTATAACAGTGAATTAACATTTACATTCCTGCATAAGTACATGTAAATCTTGAGTTGTGGTGTTAGCAAAAGCCTTTTACTACATACTTTATTTTAACATGGAGATTCTTTTACCTACATTGACTGCTGCACCACGTGGCAAGCGAGCATGCATGTTGGGACATGCATTTATGTACATTTCAAGCTATTCACAATTTACTTTTATTTTGGGTACACAAGACGATTACATCTTTTTTGCAGTGATCGTTTTTATCCACTTTTAAGAACAGGTTTGCAGCGAGCAAGAGCAATTTGAGTATTCCAGTATAATACTCAACATTTACCCCTTCCTTACGCACGATGCTCAGGTTGACGTGTTGAAGGTCTTTAAGTTTAATTTCTTGTTTCTTTTTCTTTCCTTTGTGAATCCATCTATGAATGTGATAGATATAAATGTTGATTTCTTACTCATTTGTAGTAAATTAATATATTCTCTTCTTGATCAACGTATACATTAATTGATCATTTGGCTAAAATGTTGTCGTTTATCCAGTTCATGGTGGGTATAATTGGTTTTTATGTTTCATAAGATAACTATTTAATCACAAAATTACTGTGTATGTTGTGCAGCAATTATAATACACCAATTAAAAGTTCAAAGTTTGCGGTTTTTTCGTATGTAACTGCATTAAATATTATAATATTTGACACCCGTTTTTTATGCAAATTTACGTACGCATTTCCAAGTCATAGAATAGAAAAACGCATGCTTTTTACTGTATGTATGGGACCCATTACACTTTAATTCATTGCAATGACAACATTTGCACTATCACAAACTTTGATCAAATCACTTTTGCTCACAAGAAACATTATAATTTTAGAGGGCACTACTTACTGCTTTACCTGTAAGTTCTTTGTGATACTGGCATCGTATATCGTTGCTCAAATCCTGAAGCATGCTGGAGAATTGATCGTTTTGGGAATTCACCGAAAAATATATTTTAGAGACTTTACAATAGAAACTAGCTATCTCGTCAATGAAATCGAAGATACTCTTCGTTTTTCTTCACTGTTATTTCAAGTGTTTGTTACTGTTGTTCCCTCCTGGTGGAAAAATACCTTTAGACTTAGAAAAATTTATTTTGTAATAAAATACTACGGAAACTTCTATACAAAAAAGATGAATATGTTTTATTGTATTATTGTTTGAATTAATCATCTTCGCTCTTCATATTCTGTAATCTGCACTAAAATACTTTAACTGGCGCACGTTGCATAATAAAATCTTGTTGGCGCAAAATCACACGGTTCCATCTACTACTCGATACTTTGAAACGTTGCTAACCGCTCTCGTCATCCTAGCCCCGCCTTTCCTACCCATTTGCATGGTCGGCTCGAGTGGTGGATACGAGTAAGGTTTGGTTAATTATTCAACTAGTGTGTGGCAACACAGGAATAGCAAGCAAAGGCTTCAAATAAACCTTATAACTATTACTACTTTTGTGGGATCGTATTTACGAGTATTATTGTTGTCTTTCAAGATTAAATTATGAGAGAAATTACGCTAAACACCCCCATCAAAAGAAAACGAACTACAACTGTAATCTTTTTATTTCATCAAACAATAAAACAAAAAATTAGTCGGATTACGTATTTACATTTAAGTAAAATTCATTGCCACTTTATAGTTATAAGGTTTTATGTGTTTCGTGATAAGCTTTAATGTATAATAAAGGTACTGACAAACAAGGCGGCAAAAAATAGTGAAAGCTGCACACCTAAAATAACGGCGAGGAATTTTATCAAAGTTTAAATACAAAATCTGACTAATTTTTATGCTTTATTGTCTGATAAAATAAAAAGTTCGCAACTTTTTCCCCATGTTATTTCAATAGAAGCTTTTAATATAAATTCTCTCAAGACTCGGCCAAAGTCTCAAGACTCTCTACGTAAAAAGAAGTTCAGATTCGTGATTTTCGCTGCAAATTTCCCCAGAGTTGATATGATACTTGCCTTAACTTTTGCTGCCCTAAAAATTGTTTCCTTGCTAGTTTTACTAGATGTATTATAATTCGTGAGTGTTAGCGAAATTGAAATGTTTGTACGCATACAATTATTGCAGAAAATGCTATTTCTATTATGTTATGGGTAATTTATATAACAATTTGCATATACAATTAGAAAATAAATTTAAATAATTACTTATTTTCGTTATTCAGTTCGCGCTTGACTGATTTGTTCTTAACTTAAATTTTTGTTTTTACATTTGAAGCTATTTCTAGAGATTGTAAACTTATCGTTAGCCATTTTTAAAGTATGTTTTAGATTTGCAATATACTTTAGGTTAAAAATTTGTTTTTTATTTCTATCTACAGCCAATCAAAGGTACAGTGGACTTTCGACATTGAGCCCACTTTGAAAAATTGCTGTAACTCTCATGTTTTTAAAAATTCAAACATAAAATAAATTGCAATTCTACACCATTTATATGCTTAATCTAATATGGTAATGAAAATTTGTGCTAAAATTATTTCTGTAAATTGTTAAGGCTAAAAATGTACCATAAAATGAACAATATAATTTCTTGTGGCGTATTTCTTAAGCATCTGAGGCTTAGAATGTCACTGATGAATTCATACATACTAATGATTGTGTAGGTATATGTATATTTTGAGTAGAAAGCGATCATGCTAGTCAAAATGTTTGCTTGTATGATTTTACAGAAAAAAAATACAATTTATATTTACAGAAATGCACATTAGCACTATTAACTATATTTTATTTCTCCATCCGTGCAACAAGAATGTTTTGTTCTGCTATCAGTATTTATTGTTACTTTTGCTAAACATTATCATTATCATCTTATAAACTGAATCACAGAAATATTGTTTATATTGATAACTAGAACATTCCCCAAAACTACTTTCCCTACTCTCCAGTTTCCATATTTAGAAATGTACAAATTCTATTTCCTGGGTTGAAACTTAAAAAATAATACAAGTATTTTAAAAAAATAAAATTTATTTTATAAATAATCCAGCTAAAGAAACTTAACATAAGCTCTCGAAGACTTGATAATACATAGAAGGACATAAAATGACATAAATAACATAAATGCTTAATGAAAAGCTTCACGTCAATCCTTCTTGTGATGACTCAACTACATCACTACTTCATGAAGACAATGTATATAACTTGTTGCATACGCATCATCCTGAAAAAAAGACGTGAAGGAAGGCTCTCTAGAAAATTGAAATGGTTTGTTTGTGATTTTAAAAAGGTATGTACGTATAAAGCTATTAAAAATGGCATATTCAGAAAAGGGAATATATAAGAGACATACTTTCATTTATTTTCAACCCTAAATTATCTTTTTCATTCCTTCATGTATAACAATTATTTTGAAGGAATAATTTATCTTGTTCATGTTGAAAACATTGATATTCTCGCCAAGAAATTATGTCAGCCATGACATAAAAAGATGAAATTTAATTCTACTTGTTTCATCCAAATACCTTCTTCTTGTTTTAGTTAGCGAGCCATATAAGATGAAGAAATGTAATTCACGTGGGGTGGTCACAGTTGTTGTTTCCAGTTTGATTGAAAAGTTTGAAGTTGTGTTTAAGAAAAATAAATAATTATTATTATTAGCTTTTATTGCTGAATAGGGTTTCACATAACAAAAATGCATGACAGGAACGCAAAAATTCATCATAACACAAAATAATAATATCATTGAAATTCTCATGAATATTTTTTTCTTTATTATCTTTGACATTGATTTTAGAAATATTGGCTAATAAGAAAATGATCTCTCTTTAATTGTTTATTACAAGTAGGGGACCAAACTCTGAAGCTCACTTCATCACATTATCTCTAAGAGTGGAATGCGAGCAAAATTATTTCTTCATTTTTTTAATCTCTAGGGTGTAAACAGTGTTAGTTATGTTGGGCGGCATTTGTTGAATTATATGTGAAATTATGTTTTGGATAAAATTGGGTACAAAAATATCCATTAAAAATCCCTAGACTTTATTTTTTCTTGGTCCAAATGAATGCTCGAAAGTAGCCAATATAGCTAATTAACACCACTAAAGTCAATTGAATTGAATCAACCAATATAGCCATTCTCAGCGAAAACGAAAAATCTGAGTTTCAATGCCCATTCAAAACTTGGTATAATTCTGTAAGTGTCTACATAAAGCTTGTGTAGTCATGGATGGATTTCAGTCAGTTGTTTTTGACACATTATTTTATTGTGACAATGCTATGTAAATGCATACTGACCTTGATCTTGACATAGACATAGAACATAGTTGCATGTATATTTATCCTCATCTGCCCTACTTCAACTAAAATCCAAAAGGAAGAATGCCATCAACCTCTCTTCTACTAGATGCATGAGGGAATACGAATTCAATGCTGTTTGCATGGAGCACATATCCTTTCGTTGTGTTTGTGGTAATGCCATAGAAGAAAAAAGTTGAACATTTTCGTGAATCTCATCATCATGTTATTTGTCTGAATCTCGTTTATGTGCTTACCGTATTCTCTTCTCTTCCATAAATGCATTGAATGGATCGTAGTTGTGGTTTAGTGCACTGTGTAAATATATTTTCTTGTTGAGAACAACAAGCACAATTAGATATATATAATAACTGAGCAGCTCAATGAACAGTGTTGAAGGATGCTCAAAATTCCCTTTCGATTCCATTCCATCACAAAGTTGACTTGCTTGGCGTATTGCCATACTGCAATGCAACCATCAGGCAATATAAAGCAATATAACATCAGGCGATGTTAGAGGCAATATAATAATAAAGTGAAGGATGATTCCTGATAATGCTTCTCTTAAATTTTTGAAATCATCCGTCCTCTAAAGCTATATACAGTCACATAAATGATCCTCTTTACTTTTTCTCGTGATGACTATGACTCAACAAAAGGACAGCAGATAATTATAATTCACTGTGTGGAGTGGCTTTAGAAAGGTATGTTTGTGTGTGATAGCTGAAATAAAAATGCAGAGGAGAGCCTGCTTTTCAAGAATTGAATATCTTTGTCAAATTTTGCTTCCATATAACTTGAGGTAAGCAAGTGGGTAAATATCTCATTTAATTTTCATCATCATTTGACTCCATAAAATTACATTAATAACACTGGAGATATGAGGAGATTTCATGACAATAGCAAGCACAACAAAATCTAATAATTTTAAATTTAGTATTATTTTTTTTAATGCCTAAAGGGTTTCAAGAAAATTATCGTCATAGTTACCAAATGCTACTTTATTTTTACTATTATCATTTTCATCATCATTTTTTATCAAGGCAAAATAGTTTTTTCTCAAAGAATGACTGCATTCGTTTGTTGGTAGCGTGGCAGGTAATTTTTTAGCTAAAAAATTACTCCATAAAATTCTACACAGCGGCTCTGTCTCAAGGTTATTTTTAGTGACTCAATAGCAGAAAAGGGTAAAAAAGAGACCGAGATGAGAGAGCTTATTCTACCTAAATCACAAACCACAACAGCACAAGCAAGCTGTGTGGTTGTCTCTACGTATACGAAATATCATGTATGGGAAAAAACTTGCAAAAACAAGTTTGCTCGTAACATTGAAATGACCTCAATATAATCTTCACGGTTCGTGTTCGTATGGCGTGATTTGAACAGACCTATTTGAATTTATTCTCTTTCCCTTTCTAAAAACATTTTATGCACAAATACGTATCTTTTTTCTCTTAAAAAGCAAGGAGCATTATTGTACTTTGTAATTTGTACTTGGATAAGCCCGGAAATTAAAGTTCCCATAAAACTCCAGTTTCTCTTCTCAGTTTATTTAGCTTGAGACTTTGGTAGCTATAGCTATATAAGATGCTACCAGGCCGTTACTCCGTTACTCCGTTATCCACACGATATCTCAGCTCAAAATTCGAATTTTTCAGTTCTGTTTCTTGCAATCGACATGAATGCACCAGTGCTTCATGCTGAATAAAAAACGAGCCAATTGAGGTCAAAGGTCATGTAGTTTTAAATTTCAAAATTCGTATTTCTACAGCTATATATAGCAAGTGACATACCAAAATCTAGCTAATGCACAACACTAAACACTACTCAAAACTGCTAACAGTTTTTGAATTGGGGTCAAAGGTCACGTCGTTATCAAATGTAAAGTTCGTATTTCGACAGCTAGATATAACAAGTGATGCATTAAAATTAAGCTAATGCACAGCACTACTCAAACTGTCAGTAGTTTTGAAGTGGGGTAAAAGGTCACTTAATTTGACAGTTATCATTTACCTTAAATTTTCCCTTCTCAAGCTATCACTTAATCGTTTGCCAGGATTATTTATTCTCATCAAAAAACGCATTGGCAGACTGGCAAATCGTAGATGTGATGTGGGTTAGTGCACTGTTGACTGTGTAAATATATGTTCTTGCCGATAACAAGCACTAGAAGATATATTTAATGCCTAAACAAAATGCACAGTGTGAAAGGATGATCAAAACTCATTGTCAGCTTCCATTCCTTTACAACATTGAAACTAAACAGGATGCTAAAGAAAAGATTATTATTGTAATGAGGAGGATGTACATTCCTGATCATGCTTAAAAAAGTCTTCTGTTTCTTTTTGTGATGACTCAACAAGTGGCTTGAATAAAAATCCAGAGAATAGCTGGAATTATAACCCGTCATTTTTTCTATCGTGCCTGGAAACACGATTTCAGTTTAAAATACCTGGAAGAATGTTTAGTACAATTATTTTTACATCTTGTACTCCTTTTTATCTTCATTTGACAAAATCTTATTTGAAAATTTCTCGGATGCCAGAAAAAATGCACTGTAATTTTATTTTATTTTTAACAAATAAAACCTTATATTAATTTAGAGTAATTTTTGAATTTCAGAAGGAAAAAAATCAAAGAATGACTGCATTCCATGAATGGTAGTGTGGTAGGTAATTTATCAGCAAAAAAGTCACTCAATAAATTCTACACAGCGATGAGACTGTCTCTCAAGTCTCAAGGTTATTTTTAGTGACTCAATAGCTAGCCAGAGTAAAAAGGATACCAAATTACCGAGCGAGACGAGAGAGCTCATTCTGCCTCATTCATCATTCACTTCACAACTAATCACAATCACAACAGCACAAGCAAGTTGTGGGTTTTTCTATGTATACGACATATCATGTATACGAGAAAAAAAACTTGGAAAACAAGTTTGCTCGCTCGCAACATTGAAACCATCTCAATAAAATCTCCATTCTCCATGTGAAATACGCTGATATTTGGGATTCGTATGGCGTGATCTAAACATACCATGCCATTTTGAGCTGCTTCTCTATTCCTCTGCTACTTCTCCTAAACATTTTGGAGCAGTGTACATCGTAATGCATGTATGTTTTCTAGAGAGTAAAGATAAATAAACGAAAGTTTTCTAGCTACATACAACATACGAGATACAAGGTATACAAGATACATACGTATACAAGATCTCATGTATATGAATTATGAATGTAATTGCATAAGCTTGCAAAAAGAGTTAAGCTTGCCGTCATTGAAGTGACCTTATTTTGATGGTGTGCAGTCGTATGGCCTGACGGGATGTGGATGAAATCATTTTCTTTTTAACATCTCGCCCAGTGATGGTTTTAGTTTTACCTTGAAACTGTTTCAGGGCATGAACCTCAGTCATCTTTTCTCATTAAACCTTTCTCCTTCCCATATTGGACTTTGGAACTCCATGGCGTGATGCTACAGATGCATCTACATTTACAATATGAATCGCATCGCATTTCTCAACTCGGCTATAAAATAAAAGATGCATCTCTGGATTTGCTTCAGAGTCAACTCGAAACTGAGCAAGGATTAAGACGTATCTTGGCAATTGTATTCATTTGAAGCAAAAGCAAAATTTTACATCAGGATTGGCAGAATGTCACCAAATCCAGGTGGGTGAATAGAAATTTTTGCAATCTATTTCTCGTATTTACCAAAGTGGATTAAAATTTTAAATTTTTTTTCATTGCAGAGAATAATGTAACTCCAAAAAGCAGGATAACGGTGGAGAAAACCTTTGGTTTGAGCGTGGACAAACCTGGCCATTTGGGAAGGAGTGCTGTAGGATCAATGAAGCCAAAGTTGAACGCTTCTGGACAAAGCATAATTGAGTCCTTAGTTGAGGACATGGATCGAGACCCTGAAGCATCAACAATAGGACCAAACGCGGGTGTGGGGACGTACACGGGAAAAAACATGCCAATGTGGGGTGGCTACGCTAGAGCTTCTACTGGTGACTGTGAAGCTCATGCTGGTCCAACTCATGTTAGAGCTAATGGACCAGCGGCTGCAACAGGAATTCACACTTCCACCGCAGGAGTAGGAGTATATGCGAATGCAGAAGTGGCACGAGCGGAAGCATCTGTTGCTGGAATTACTGCTGGTGTTGGATTAAATCTTAATACAGGTGCGTCTGCCGGTGTGGATGGGTTATCTGCGTCATTTTTAGGTTGGGGGGTTTCAATTGGGCCGAAAATGGCTATTAAAACTCCAATTATTGATTTGGGATGTTGCATCATGTGATTTTATGGTAGAAGCACACCTAGCCTTTTTTGAATTGTCATGCGTGGGAAGAGTTATTTAATTCAAATAAATAAATAAATATTACGGTATAAATATATATTTTGACCTCTGAATCCCAAGTAAAGCTATACGTTAATTAATCATTTTCTCATATTTACACATCAAAATCAACGTCTCACTTTTAATTGCCTCAGAAATCATATAATCTTCAAACCAAGCTCGTGACAACATTTAAGTTGTTAATCCTTTTTCATCAAATACAGAAAATACATATGATATCTGGTCATGGTTCATTGCTGAAACGATTGTTTTCATATTTTATCTCTGCTCCACGCTGTTATCCGGATCGGTCACTCGCAATTTTATAGAAGTCCAGACAGCTTTGCAAATTTCCATCGCCCCACATTACGACCTTGGAGCAAAGTCTGGCAACAACAGGCGTCTTCCAGCGAGCAACGTCAATATGACTTTCCTCCTCATGATTAGCAATGCCGTGGCATCTATGAGTTCTAGAGAACATGAAGAAACAACATTTGAATTCAAGTAAACCCCCTAAACAAACCCTCCTTAAGCACGCTCTAACAATCGAGCCACCTGTCCCATTTTGTAAAATTTACACTCGGAAGGATCCGGGCAATTGGGGTTTGAAAGTGACAAATTTTTCATCAGATTCTTTCCCCACATTAAATTACACCAGTGTACAAATTTTCAGCCAAATATCTTTCATGTCCCCAATTGACCAGTTAGGTCCAACAACTGTGGATATTAATAATTGGTGTAAGAATGGAAGCAAGATTTATGCAAGATAATTTATTAAATTGGGTAAACTGTAAATTTCATGGGTACGAGATCGCAGGGATAAGTAAACTAATTTGGTTAACATGCAATTAGGGTTAGTGTAATGGGACTTGAGATACTGGACAAACATAATTAGTTTTGATCGTAAAAATAGAATTTGTTTACAAGCCAAGAAGAAGAGCTCCTATCCGGTCATTTTGGTTAAGGGATAGTGAACTCTCCTTCGTAAATTTTTGTTAACGAACTAGTATGGATCATTTTTACAAATTGTCAGTTGAGTAACTAAACTAGCATTAGTAAGCTAATGGTCGATAAGACAGGAGTTAATAAGGTTGTTCAGCCAACCACTTTGCTCCAGTTGAAAAGCGAAAGGTACAGCAGAGCATATGGTCGTATGTATAGCAGAAGAGAGTAGCCACAGTGCACACACAAATCAGTACATCAGTTCATGATCAAGCCTTGACGCGTAGCATATTTACGAACCAGAAACAATATAAAAGATGATGCAGAGGTCCTTAAAAATACAGGATTAAAAAACTCCTGTCTTTATAGCGTATACGCATACTACATACTCCACAGTAGAGTTGTCTAGCTCAGCTCGCCAAGCTGCAGTGCAGCATCACTCATAGATGGGCGGGAACCGGGAACCAGCTAACAAATTGGAAACCGGGAACCAACTTAAAAGGTGGGGACTAGCGACCACAGGACCTGAAATCCTGGTTCCAAATCACTGCTTTTCTGGTTTCAATGCATTTAGGTTACCAGAAACCGGTTTCCTGTTTATGTCAAAAGTCTTAGTTAACTTTTTTAGTCAATAACAAGAGCCGTTGTGGGATATAAAAGTTCAAATCCATTAATTTACTCCATCATGAAAGCCGATTTGGAGAGCATAGACGAGTGGAAACCGGCTCCCATCGGAACCAGGGAACCAAGAACAAGCTCGACGAGTGGGGACCAGGGAACCGGGAACCAACTAAATGAGTGGGGACCGGGGACCATGGAACTGGGAACCAGCTAAAAGAGTGGAAACCGGGGAACCGGGAACCAGCTAAAAAATTGGAAACCGGGAAACCAGGTTCCCAGTTCTCTGGTTCCCATTCATTCAGGGTACCGGGAACCGGTTCCCCGCCCATCTCTTATCACTACTATAAATGTATGTTGATGAACTGAGATTATACGCTATAATGTTTTGTGATAAAGTATTCTGACTAAGAATTTTTGGAACTCACGGTTCGCTACTGGGAACCTTTTTTAGTTTGTATATCCGACAAAAAATAGTTTGAAAGTTAACTGCTCCTGCTTAGTAAATGGGACTGTTCATGATGAAAAAGAGGAGGATTATTTATTCCAAATTCTTCCTAAATTGGGTAATTTGAGAGAGTTAAAGTTGGGGGATGTCAATAGAGAATTTCTAATGAGGGTTGGGCTTTTAAATGCGCCATTGACAAGGTTATCTTCTTTGGAATTGGGAAGAATAGCATTGCAGCAAGTTATTCATGTAATAGAAAAATTTTCCGAATCTCTGGAATCATTATGTTTAGAAAGACAAGGGGAAATTCCGTTGGTACATGAGGTGGAAGATGTAAAGTCAGAGAAGAACTTTTCAAATATGAAAGATTTACGACTGCCTACGTACTTGTTGTATCGACCTCACGTTCACTTTCCGCTGGAGATTGGTAAATTATTTAGAAATCTGGAATTGATTACATTTTACGGGAGGGATGAGAGCAAGAGTAGAAATGAGATTCGGGAAATGCTTTATGCTATTCTTGGTTCAAATATTAGTTCTCGAAGAAACAATTTAAAGGTTGAAATTAATGACTGATGTAAGTGACTCACGATGAGTATGTATAGCAGTTAGTAGTTATCCATGTTAGTATAGTTAATTTTTTTAACCTAGGCAGAGCCAGACGCATTGCCCGATAGATATTAATTATATTTTTGCCTTATAATGGAGTAAACTTTCAAGCACTGTTAATTTTGAGATCCATGACTGACATAAATTACTCACAAGTATGATGCAGTAGTAGCAATTTTTTTACTCTAATTTTAAGCAACATGACACGTGTTGTAGTTCACGCAATCCTACAAAATTAATAGTCTGTAATCTGAATGAGATGAGTTGATTTGTTTTGAAATGTGAATAAAATCCACCTTTTTATCCGCTTGACTACCAACGATTCTTATTTTAATATTTTTAATTCAAACTCTTCGGTCAGTGCATAAAGAAATGAGATGTGAATAAAATCATCAAATATAATATTTTAAGGTGCGACCACGGGCAAAAATAATTGCATATTCATGTACAGCTTGACCAAGTGTATATAAAGATGTGGACGATGAATTTGTCCAGCATAGAATGTAAAATAAACCCAATGTAGATCCACAACAAAAGTAGCGAACTACTAAATTGAAGATGTTGATATTTTAAGGATGTTTCATGCCAATCAAGTTTTTTACATACGGCACAAAATATCATCACTACACATCATCCACAGATATGCATGAACTCGAAGGTTTTATGCGGATATTTTAGCAAACCAAATAAACTTTAGATAATGTATAAGGAAATAGTGAAGCACAACATAATAAGCATACATTTTTATATAGATAGAAAAATGCATATGCGATGGCATGTCACTTAGCAGCTTTCGGAACACCAAGCATACAAAACGAGCAAAAATGTAGGCTTTCTAAATACCACAAGACGTTCTCTTGAACACAGAACTTTTTCAAAGAACACAGCCTTAACATTCATCGAGGCTATTTTAGTTGAAGCTGATTCAGAAGTGGACAACGCATCATTGTATCATTTAACAAAAACTTTACCAGAGATGGTCACCCCATTATTATCTCGATCAACCACTCAACCACAGACTCATCCAGGGCCATTAACTGCATCTTGAACTTCATTTGTCAGTTTAGCTCCAACTAGTACCTTATCGTTTACTCAAACTCAGCCCCCTTCTTGCAAGCATCAAACACAAAAAATAGATACGAGTCTACGATAAAACCCTACTAGAATGGTGGCCTTAGTTTCATACCTGCAACTGCAATGCCCACTATTCAAAATCCGGAATTATTTTACGGGTTCATCGTACCACAAAACGAACCCCCAGTTTCCAGAAATGTTTTTCCTAGTCGTCAGCTCTTTAGTTGTTAGGAGTGCCAAGCTCTATTCAGTGTAAATGCCCATCTCCGCTCTCACACGAAAGAGTTCATCATTCATCTGAGTAAACGCTGGAAATGTCCAAAATGTTTGAAAGTGATGCTATCTCACACGGAAGTTGCAGATCATTTCTTTCAGTGCGGAAAGTAAACGTAAAATGTCACAATTTAATTTGCTTAATTTGAATTATATTGAATAAAAATGTAAATAAACACATTATAGTTCTCATGTATACAATTCAAAAATGTTACAAATTTTATTCATTTGTTTCGATTCCCTTTGACAATTGTGTCAAATAAACTTATTATTGTAAAATATAGTAATCAAAACAAACCAAGGCTTGACACTTTTTGCTTCAAAAACACCATCTTGGCAGATTTGACGAATGCATTTAATCTTCACATTATTTACCCATTTATGTCTAAATTTTGCACATTTTTTGAGTTCATAACGACCCCATTTTTCCACCAGGTTTGGGTGCTCGTAAGAAACCGTTAAATAGATGGGTTGAACATCCCCAGAATTGGTACCAAATTCCAGAACGTAGTCATTGTCTCCGGAACCGATTTTCCGAAAAAATACACTTTCTATTAACAGCTCATCCGCATTTAAATCAGTTCCTGGTGGATTTGGAATCCATTCTACTTCGCCTCCTCGATCTATGAAAACAAAATAATAATTATTATTTGTCTATAATATTCACATTTTGTAATCAATTTCTATCATAACAAATAATACAAATTCTTAAAATTTTCAGCTTGACTAACAATCTGGAAGGACTTCTCTTTTACTTTCTGAGCAACCCATTTTGAAGATGGTGACCTATTTCAAAAACTAAGATTTTCTGGACTTGTCTATGAGTAGTTAAAAATTTGACGGAATCCTTTTATTAGTTTTGTTTTTAACCACACAAGTTTAGTTAGATAAACATCTAGTGATAGTGCCAACTCACACAGTTCTATATCAAAACAAGAAGGAATAGTAATATTTACAGGACAGGGATACCCCGGAACAAAAGCTTGCATATTTATTTTTAAAAGCAGAGCACAGCGATTATTAATGTTCAAAATTTTAGTATAGCACTATAGCATACATGTAAAAGCAAGGGGAAATAAACCCTTTATAAATAAAGGAGCAGAGGCGAAGGATACAGGAAATTCAGAAGTCAGTAATGTTTGGCATTCCATACACACAACGTGCAATGATGATTTGGTTATAGTTTACAGATCCTATTCACGTAATGCTAACGGCTGGCTACCCGTAGCTAAGGCACTACATACTAGAACTAAAAACGTGCCCATCAGCACACATTTCACATCAACCCAGCGTAGCCATGAAAAACCTCAATTATATTGAAAAATGCTGACGGGTAGCAATTATTCATCTTAGGGAAGTTAAAAATGAAAACTGTCGATTCTTTCTTATGGCCAAACTGATCATCGATGCAAATCGTAGTCAGTCCATGTTAATTACAAAGAGTTTGAAATTTATTAGTGCGAACGTTTTTATTTATGCATACTAAACACATAAGCAGTCACAAAGTGTTCGTTCTAGAAGTATTCAAAGTCCTTGGCAATGACTGAAAAATGAAAATTGAATACAAAAATGTGAATCCATTCATATGCAAATGAGACATACGGTTCTGTACTGTGATCGTGGTAGGGGTAGGATAGGCTGTAATCAATAGCCGCATGTATGCGTGCTAGACAAACAGATAGACCAGCCAACTTCAGCAAACATGAATCTCTTACATGCTAAAGTTTACGTCGAAGAGGTTGTAAAGTAGACTGTAGAGTTTTTTATCAACATGTCATCTGTTGCATTGAAAGCACACTTAAATATTTCTCCCTTTACATTACATAACAATGGTTAAATATGCTTTCGTCCAGTTTATCTTTTTTTAAATTAATTATAATTTGTATTAATTGTCAACTTATAAATATAAGTTACCTGCAAAAATTAATGTATTACCATACCTAAAGATATCTACAAAATTTGAAGACATTTTGGAAATGAGAATTATAAGGAATAACTGATTGTGAGGCAGATTTCGTTTTTGTTTTTATGTAGTACGGAGTGGTATCACAGCATAGCGGAACTTTCATTTTTCTTCTCTGTATCTCAAGGGAAAAATAACTCGACTGACTGACAAGCAACGGTATACATTAAATACACGAAATAGTCAAGGAGATCAGGGCTTTCTGATGTATTTAATGATGAGGAATCCAGTGGTGATAACCGTTTCCCCAAACGCTCAAGGGTTTAATTGATATTTACAAATTCGTTATTTTC
>JAHZNA010002394.1:0-15727 GCA_027743935.1 Sinodicranocentrus sp. ZH6
CGTTTCTGTACTTCCTTTGAGGTTGATTCATATGATATTATTCTGTTAGCACTTGTGTTTGACAACAGATTTGATGGTCTTGGAGTGTAGAAAGTCGCACTTGCTTTAGGGCTTCACGAGTTTAGTATTTATGTAAACCTTGTAATTTGATACTTTTTTTATTGTTTTTTTGCATCAAACGCAGAGGTGAATGCCAGGATATCCTGAGAGAATAAATTTCAATATTCTTAATTATGCATTAAATTAATTAACATTTTCGTCAACATGCATTTGCGATTTCAATGATTTTATCACCATTAAAACAAACCACAAAGTGTTCGTATTAAATAAAAGAACAATGACAAGACAATTAACTGTTATTTATCAGTTATCAAAATGGATGCATTGTGGACATTTTTTCCCGTTTTGGATTTCTGAAATTAGCTTAAAGTGCTCTAATTTAAGTAAAGCAAACACTTTTTCTAGTTCCACCTGATATGTAGCTACAATTGCTTGTGTTTCAGATTTTTCCATTTTGCCAGTTATTGCTCGCACTTATTCTTTTGGTTTGAAAGCATTAAAATCTTATTCTTATAAATGATCAATGACACTATTTCATTATTTGTGTATTTCGTTTGAACAGAGTCTCAAATGGGACACCAGCTTGTGTTGGTATGACCTATGCAAACTTAGGAAACCTGCCTGGTGGAAACCTGGGATGGGAGGAAAGGCCGGTTCACCCGATTGAGCATCGAAGTAATCGAGACGCAGACCGGTCCAGCACAGGAAGCAACATTAAGCCACAAACCCCTTCTTCGGACGTCCAGTCCTATCATCATCAGCATGGAAGCAATTTGCAGAGAAACAGCAGACCAGAAATTACTGATCTTGTTGAAGCAATGCATAATTTAAGAACACGTAAGTCTGATTATTGTTTCGTATTGTAGTTTTAGGCATTGTAAAAGACCTTAAGAAGCCGGATCAACTTTTGTTCGTATTGTAAGTTTGATCTGCAAGAAACATGTAAGAACTTAATAGGGTTGATGGATAAAGCGTGTTGCAACACGGGGTAGCTCGCTCGTTTCATTTTAAGAAAACAGTAATGCAGTGAGATCAAGATCTAAGAATGGCAGCCAGGAAAATAGAGCAGCCTCGAGAATGAGCAAGCAGCTTGAATTAGTAATCGACAAAGAATGACTTAGCCTTGAACAAGTTTTCTCGGGGTTTTCTCTGACTTTCCTGGTGCATTTTTTCCTTCCGCATCTTTAATAGCTTTGGCAAATGGAAAAATTGTGGTTTATTCTACTAAAACTGCTCAGGCTGGCAGCAAAACACCGTGTTTTTGGTTTTCTTATTTCCGCATGAACGTGTACGTTTTTGAGCTTCAAAATGTAAATGTATATCATTTTTTAATTCTGGGTTGAAGAAAACTTTTTGAATAATTTTCTACGTATTTCGTACTGAACAGAAGCAGAGTAGAGCCTTTCGTCGCTGGCGGTAGAAAATGTTTAAATATTCACGCTATACGCATTATCGGATGAGGCACCGATAATAGTAACTTTCTCTTCTTTCTATTTTTCATACTGCTTCTTAATCACTTATGTGGCCGAATTTTATGATATGCCTAAGTTGTAAGTATTCATGCTTCTAATTTGCTGTCACATCCTGCTAAAACATGTGCGTTATCAGTAACGTACAAAACTAGATGGACTTCTTAATTATTTTACTTTTTCCGAAATTACAACTCCAACTTTGTGTAGGTAGTATGTATATGAGCTTAGGTATAAGATTATCAAATGCATATGAACATATATACCTACTGACATTCATGCATGTACACCTGTATTAGTCAAAAGCTTTTCATATCATACTTTCCTGCGAAAAAGAAAGTCGCTTGTGATGTATTTGAGTTTGAGCCGATTAAAAAAAACTTTTACGAGTTGGGAAAACTGAGTAAAATTCGAGGTGAGAGGATTAAAAGAGTACTTTCTCCAAGTGTGAAGGCGTGGTAGTACATAATGACTTCAGAGAAAGTATGGTCATAGACACATGGGGGAAATTTTGTGTTGATCCAAAGTGTAGAGAATGTTTTAGTTTTTCTTTTGACATATTTTTCTATTAATCCAGAACTAAAAATTCACTGGTTATTTTTTTCTGTTTCTTTAGATGGATCACAAAGCTCACAGCCTCCTGATGTGACATCAACTGGTCAATCAAGAAGAGTTGCTCCTGCAGATCGAGTTAACAGATTTAATCAGAAAAGAAGTCAGTCATCCGTAGATGAAAGTTCAGGTAACGAAATATTTTATAAAAATGTTATTTTTGCTTCGTTCAAGTTCAAAGTTGTCATGCGTTGACAGTAGATAGGCTGTACAGTGTACTGTACTTGATCTTGCTTTTCAGCCAACTGGATTTTCCCTGTTGTGTTCGAGCAGAGTATTGTTATGCATTTATGAAAAAGTTACTTCGAGATGTTTCCAAATGCAAAAGGAAATCAATGTATCATTGAGAATGAAAAGCTCTCCTTTGCTTTATGTTCTAGTCTTGCTTCGTTTTGGGTTTTCTCAAAACCTGTAATAAGATAAAATTCATAAAATGCAGACCACAGTGTGCGATGCGAACGTCTGCCAAAATTCTTATTTCTATCTTCTTCACCACACGAAGCACTTTAGTGAAATACAAAAGCACATCTTATGTAATTCGTAAGAAAGTAGGACAAGGTCTTTGGTTTCCTGGCACATATAATACACTTTCTAGGCGGAAATAATAGTGAACAAACTCGTGATGCATATCCAGACGTAATTGCACACTTTCTTTAAGAGAAAAGTGCAACGAACAAATGCATACCTAGTTAGTTTATGTATTTATAATGATACAGATACAGGTAAATATCTTTTTGATGTTTTGTGGTGATATCGGAGGCTCATATTGATGTAAAATTGCTGTAAAAGTTAATTTATTATATTATATACAAATGCTACGCAGTCAACGCTGCTTCATGATTATTAGATAATAGTGAGAATTTTTAATAATTTTCATACTTTATTTAATAGGCACAATAACAGGAACAGGAAGGTGGAAAGTTTCTAGCCAAAATTCAACAGCTACTCAACACCCTCAAGCGTCCTAAACGTCGTCCACTTCCGGAGTTTTATGAAGATGATGATATTGAGTTGGAAATGGCTGCGAAGAATAAAGATCCAAACGCACCGAAGCCAGAAGGCTCGGTGATGAGTCCAGCAATTGGTGAACAGCTTGTGGTAAGATTGAAATTGCTTCTTCTTTTTATCCCAGTTGAACATACTCACCACTCAATGCCGTCTTTTGTGAATTCCAAGAAATAAATTTCATTGAGGTTACTTTTACTGCAAACCATTATCATCGGTTAGACCCTTCGGTAGAGTTACTTTTTGTCTAGGTTAAATTCCAAGATATGATGCAGTTCCAGGCGACGCTTTCTTAAATTTATATGAGGAACGAAAAAGATGCCTTTGATCTCGAAATGTTTTTCAAACCGAACAATGTATCACATATAATAAATATCCTAGACTGAAGCCGAAGGGGTTTATTTATAATACACATAGTACGTATTTTAGAAACCCATGCGCTTCATACTCAATTTAAGTAATATACATATTGCTTCATTCCTCATACAAAATATAGTTTTTTCCCAAATCCACGTCACCAGCCTTTCGTTTCTCTACAGAAAGAAAAAAATGCAAAAAATTGTAACGTGTGACTTGCGAGGCAGACTTTTCTAGAAACAGATTTTAAAAGGGCTGAAAGTGGTTTTATTGGGTTCCGACTCCTTTGATTTTCCCTTATTTCGCCTAGTCTCTGCCCCCAGCCCTACTTCACAAAATCATGTGGTGTGGCACAAAGCAAACACGATGTTATTGGCATTAGGAACGTCCATAAAATGTATGCAAATACTTTCAGTTTCGGCATGTATCACGCCACGCCAGTTTTGGTTTTTTTCTAGATCTCGTTCATTTGAAGGGCTCAGATAAAGCCTGGTATTGGTTTGAGTTGGATTTTTGGATGCACGTTTTTACAATATACTATGTGGTGGCAGGTGTCAGAAGTAAAATATTATGCGGTTTTGGAAAGAAAATGTCCAATCCAACCAAAAAATTTCTATGAAATTAGTTGCTTGAGGTTTGCAAAAATGTTCAATTGGAGGTTACTTATCGTTAGCTCAGAAATGAATTCATACTAGTCATAAGTTTTAAGTTGTTAGTACAGCGAATTTCATTGCATCTTTTGTGTTTACAGATCCCATCTGGTCTACCTAGGAATTTAGAAGCAGCTGTCCAGAGATATGGGTCAGCATCATTTAAAGCCCCTGTCGCTACCGTGCTCGACCCAAACGGAAAACTTACAATTACGCTTTCTTACGGTAAGCAGCAGTATGATAAACGTTTACGAACTAAAAGAATTGACATTTTTGACATCTGCTTCATGGTTAAACATCTTGTCTCGGTTTCTTAGTCTTAGCTCACTTATTTTCTTACGTAAAGTTGCCTAACATGCTTATCATTGCGCAACCTAATGGACATCTGCACCGTATACTGTCGTCCAATGTCTTAGGTGTTTTTATCAGGCACTTACGCGACTTTTTCGATTTACCTCTATTGCGAAGTTTCCGTTTCTTTTGTATCGTCTACCGTCGTTGCACTTGGAGTGTAAGTCTGATAGTCAATTTTGGAAATGGCTATCAGTATTTGTAAGAGGATCCATGCTATTGATTTTTGTTGTTTTTGTTATCATACTAAAAAAATTGTAGAAGATAAGACATAGCTGACGACGAGTTAAACTTCGACCCCTTATTGTTTTCTACTCATCTCGTTCCCGAGCAAAAGTTTAAAAACAAGCCAATTGAACTTGATGCTGATTGAGAGATGCAATCTTTCTTCCGTTGCTTTGATTCCTTTCATTCCATGAAAAGGAGAAAGTACGTTGACTTAAATTTGACCTTGATATATAATATAATATATGCTGTTGCGGCGTACCTAAGACAAAAGTGTTTTTCTGTAACGAGATGATTGCTATTACCTTTATATAGGTTTGTTTATTCAGGTTGTAGAAGTTACTTAACTTTTGTACCTATTATCAATTTACGGTTAGGAGATAGGTTGCTCTTTTCCAAAGTGGTTAAAATCTCACAAAAACATTGCTCATGACAGTTGGTGTAAAACGCAGAAAATTTAGCAGGATGCCTGCTGTGGCATGAATTCGAGCTAAAATCAAATAAAACCTTAAGTGCCTGCCTTCCACTTCCCGTTTGCTCAATCAGTCAAAAAAAATTCCAAGAAGGAGCATTTATTGAAAAGTTGAAAACAAGCAGATGAAGATCTTCTTGGTTATATTCCAACTCTAGCTGCTTACATTTCTATAAAATTGTTTTTTCCCTTCCAGGTAAACTACTAAGTCGCTCCCACAAAATTGCATTCGCTTTGCTCAATAAAACTGGCCATAAAGGGGAAAGTGTAGTCAAGACTGGAGACCGTGTCGCCCTAGTCTATCCCAACAACGATCCCATCAACTTTATATGTGCTTTCTATGGTTGTCTCTTCGCTGGAGTCGTTCCCGTTCCCATTGAAGTTCCATTAACACGAAGGGTAAGTGATGTTCGTGTACATTTTTGTGTGGTAGCTATATACGTATTACTCACGGCAATAATTTCTTTACGAGAAAGGAAGTCACGACAATAATAGCCTATTACATTTCGTATTTTAATATAACAACGTACGGTGAATAATTTCACCTTTTATTTTACGCGTCAGTGCTCAAGCACATTTTGTTTTATGCCGTTTCCACTTTACTTATTGGAATCTACATATTAGGCAAATAAAATAGGAAATGGAGTTTGCATAGCAGTGAAAATTTGAGTGGTGACTATACGGTTGATTGACCCCGCTCTAAATATACTTCCACAGATTTAGAAAGATCAGTTGCATAGTTAATGTAATGAAAGCTGCCCCTGGAAAGCTATTTCTCTTTGAATTATTTTTTAGGATGCTACAAGCTACATGCAACATTCATTTTTGGATTCAGACGTCACAAAATCTTTTATGACAGTTCCCTTCTTGTTGATATATGTAATTAGTAATGCAAATCATGGCATGATAAGACTCAAAAAAATCCTTTGACATAAATATAAAATTATGTTTACCGTTATGGATTAAAAATATGAAGCTGATGGATTGTGAGCGAATGAAGTCACTTAGTAGATAACATTCTCAAATCAATTATGTTGTCTCCTTGAATCGTGTGCGAGAGTTCCTAATGTAATTAATGCTAAATGAGAAAAGGAAAACTTTTGAAAATCTAATGTTCTCAGTATTTTGCATATTATCCCTTAGGGATTCATAGCGATACTTCAATACGATACGATCTTTCAATGGGGAAATTTTGGCTGTATAAACTGATTGTGAGTGAGAACAAAATATTAATGAGAAAAAAACGGGGATTGAAGTGGAAATAGGTTATTTATTATTACTGGATGTGTAGTATATAATACGTCGAGTATTGAGCATATGCATACTATTAATATGTAATATGTCTAGCAAGTCAAGGGATTGCTTTATATATCTCGATAGGTTTTCCGATGAATATTTGCAATAATAAGGTGGTTGTAAAAGTAGAAGAAGTATATTCCAAAATGAAATGATGCAGGGTGGGCTTTCTCTTTCGTTTTTCTATATTTGTGTGCAGTGCATATAGTGTTTGCCATGTTGTCAGCCTCAAGTATTGAACTGCTGAAGCGAAAAGGGAATAAATGATTTTTAGTGTTTCTTCTTGTTCATGGCGCTCGTAATATTTACGTTCAAATCCCAACTGTCAATGTAATTTGCTGTTTAATGATGTACTAAAGTAAGTAGCTTTTTCCTGAATCTTCTGGAACATCAAGTTGACAGGACGTGGAGTAATGAGTGATGAAATTGGTTTTAAACTTTCATTTGATGTGATTTCCAGGACGCCGGATCTCAGCAAATTGGTTTCCTCCTTGGAAGTTGTAGTGTTCAAGTGGCTCTAACTTCAGAGGCTTGTCTAAAAGGACTGCCAAAATCAGCCGCAAGTGGTGAAGTGGTTGCTTTCAAGGGCTGGCCAAAACTCAATTGGTTCGTTACGGAACATCTTGGAAAAGCACCCAAGGACTGGTCGCCCTCTCCACGAGTTACCGACGAGACACCAGCGTACATTGAGGTATTGGAGCGTCACAAGTTGATTTAAAATCTGTAGAAAGTTAATGTAGATCGTAGTAAAAATGCTACGTCACGTTGTGTAATCACTTCAAGATGTTTGTTCGTGCGATTTCGCAACGGTTTGTCTTTATTCGTTTGTTTTCCTGTGTTGTAATAGCAGCAGTTACCTTGTTGGATGAGGGCTGTGTTAAATATTTTTGGTGAAATGAAACGAATCTTTCTCTTATTATTGTTGTTACAGTACACCACGGATAGAGATGGATCCGTTATGGGAGTTACCATGAACCGAGCAGCAATGTTGGCTCATTGTCGGAGTCTGACAACAGCTTGTAACTACACAGAGGGGGAAGTGATGGTGTGTGTTTTGGATTTTAAACGAGAAGTAGGACTCTGGCACAGCATTCTCACTTCTGTTTTCAACGGAATGCATGTCATTTTCATTCCATACGCTCTAATGAAAGTGAATCCTGCCTCCTGGATGCAAATGATCACCAAATATAGAGGTAATATATATATATATGAATGATACATATCTGTTCTGAAGGTTGAATCAGACATTTCTGACCAATTAAATTTATAGTCCGGAGTCAGAGTACATATGCTTGCTTTATTAA
Organism: Sinodicranocentrus sp. ZH6; assembly: GCA_027743935.1. Taxonomy (NCBI): domain Eukaryota; kingdom Metazoa; phylum Arthropoda; class Collembola; order Entomobryomorpha; family Entomobryidae; genus Sinodicranocentrus; species Sinodicranocentrus sp. ZH6. The sequence goes on from JAHZNA010002394.1 coordinate 7,802, forward strand.
ATGACAGATAGAATAACAGATTGCTTGCGTCGTGTCACAGCAGTAAAATTTAATGACACTTTATTCTTGATGACTATAATACTGCGGTTGACGCTTTTACTGTTACTCACTCTAGTATAGTGAATGACTCGTTAATCTTTTTTAAAAAATTCTAGCGAGTATTGCTATAGTCAAGTCGAGGGATCTCCATTGGGGACTTTTAGCTACAAGAGATCATCGGGATATCAGCTTGGCTTCCTTGAGGCTGCTTCTTGTATCTGATGGAGCGAATCCATGGTCCCTATCGTCGTGCGACCAGTTCCTTTCTGTATTCCAGAACAAAGGTCTACGACCTGATGCTATATGTCCATGTGCGTCATCATCAGAAGCGCTCACAGTATCACTGCGAAGGTACGGTTTAGATTTGGGATTTAAGTATCTCCTCGATATTGAGTGGAAATGTAACCTCTTCATAGTGCCACTTGAACAATGTCGCGCATGATGAAATTCGGGGTTCCAAAATTCTTTCTTCTTTGTCGTTGGCGTTTCCTATGATCTCGTTTTATATTCTCATGTTTTTCTTCTTGTGTACTGTAGACCTGGTAGAGCAGGTGTTAATGCCACAGGAAGAGGAGTTCTTTCCATGCAAGGCTTAAGCTATGGCGTTGTAAGAGTTGATCAAGAGAATTCGTTAACATCACTAACGTTGCAAGACTGTGGTCAAGTGATGCCTGGAGGTATGTCATTGTCGTAATAATATTTATTCGTGTGTATTTTTTATTACTTTCCGTTTGTGTTCAATTCATGTCGACGAGTCAACAATTAGTCAAAATATTTGTTTCCTTGCTCATATTTTTAATATTAATAGCCTGAACACTACTCGAAAGCTTCTTCATGCTTCTCTATTTATTTTAACTGAAAAAGGGAACAGGATGTTTATATCGCCATTTGTTTCATGATGAAACTTGCGTGCGAGACATGATTTTGGTGACATATGGTCACTTCGTGAAATTTCATAGAATCTCGCTCCCCACTTCTAACAATCGATGAGACAGTTTCAATTCTCATAAATTCACAGTCATGATGCTAAAAGAGTTAGAGAAAGGATTAAAATGATTTATATTGGTTTTTTGTTTGTTTGTTTTTCCTCTTATTTGCACGGCCACGTTGTAGCTGTGATAGTCGTTATACGGATGGATGGGCAACCGTATCTTTGCAAAACGGACGAAGTTGGTGAAATATGTATCCACAGCTCTGCCACCGGCGCCCAGTACTGGGGACTCCAAGGGCTCACAAATCAAACATTTAAAGTACAACCACTACAGGCAGATGGAACGTCTGTAAGTGATTCCGAATACGTGCGAAGTGGACTTCTTGGCTTCCTTGGGCCGGTATGACTGCAGTTTTTTGATCACCAATTTGATTGTAGTTAGTTACTACCATTGTATTGATTATTTTTCTTTAGGGCGGTCTCGTCTTTGTTTGCGGCTCCAGAAATGGGCTAATGAGCGTGAGTGGAAGAAAGCACAACGCAGATGATATAATTGCCACAGTGCTAGCGGTGGAACCTATGAAATTTATTTATCGTGGGCGTATCGCTGTGTTCAGTATCAAAGTCTTGCGGGATGAGAGAATATGCGTTATTGCAGAACAACGACCAGATTGCAGTGAAGAGGAGGTGAAGTTATTTACAAATTAAATGCGTCATTCTATTCATGTACCTTTTAGGGCATGTTACTCTTCTAGCGATCTTGATTTTGAAAGCTTCCATTTGTTCCGTAAACGTACGTATTCGTAACAAGGAAGGGTTATCTAACGCATTATGTAATTTTGTTGATGTAGAGTTTTCAATGGATGTCAAGAGTCCTCCAAGCAGTCGATTCTATCCATCAAGTAGGCATCTTCTGCTTAGTTTTAGTCAATCCAAATTGTTTACCTAAAACTCCTCTTGGTGGGATACATTTATCTGAGGTACGTTGTATGCCTTCTCCATAAATGCAGAACATTTTTTAAATAAATTGGATGACTTTCCATGATTAAGTTTGCTCTATAATATCATCCTATTACTTTAGACCAAGAGAAGATTTCTGGAAGGGACACTTCATCCTGCTAATGTGCTAATGTGCCCCCACACTTGTGTAACCAATCTACCCAAACCAAGAGAGATCCATTCAGATGTAGGGCCAGCTAGCGTTATGGTTGGTAATATTGTTCAAGGGAATCGTTTAGCTTCAGCTCAGGGCCGTGACCTCGGAGTGGTAGATGAAGAGTCTGATACTGCTAAAAAGGTTTGTGGGTAGTCAAAATTCTTTCCTAGTGTATTATATGATGTGCACTGGATAATCCAATTTATTCTTGAAATCAAAAGTCTTTCAGAAGTTGGTTTATTATAATAAACGCGTCTTTTTTCTTACGCAGTATCAGTTCATATCAGAAATTCTGAAATGGCGATCTACCTCGACAGCAGATCACGTCATTTTTACGTTATTGAACTCAAAAGGAACGGTTACAATGACAATGACATGCTCGCAACTTCACAAGAGAGCTGAGCGTGTAGCGTGCCTACTTCTAGAGAGAGCGAAGATCAATACCGGTGATCATGTCGCTCTTGTATATCCGCCAGGTTTAGATCTCATCAGCAGCTTTCTACGGATGTTTGTATGCAGGTAAACTTGCCGTCATAAAAACTGATTGGATTTGTTTTTTTTGAATGGATTCCTTAATTTGACAGAACTCATATGTGCTATGTTATCTATTTCATGTATAGGAGCTGTACCAGTAACAGTCCGGCCACCACATCCACAAAATTTGCAGACCACGTTACCTACTGTTCGTATGATTACTGAAGTTAGTAAATCTGTTCTCATCCTGTCAACTCAAAACGTCATTAAATTGCTTCGCTCAAAGGTATGCACAGATTATTGTTTCGCATTGTCTCAAAATAGAATTTACTCGAGTATAAATCTTGTGTATGCTTGAATTGTTGAAAATAGGAGGCAAGTAATGTCGTTGATGTGAAATCATGGCCTTTGACGTTGGAAACGGATGATCTGCCTAAGCGAAAGCTTGCTAGTATTTATAGAGCTCCTACTGCGGAAATGATTGCGTATCTTGATTTTAGGTATGTAAAATTATCATTTTCAAATAAATTTCTGAACTTTGCAATACCATTTTGCGTCATCATATGTGAAAACTTGTTTTGGATTTCTTACCTGCAGTGTTTCAACAACGGGAATGCTGGCTGGAATCAAGATGTCACATACAGCGGTTACCTCATTGTGCCGTTCCATGAAACTTGCCTGTGAACTATATCCCTCACGCCACGTCGCTCTTTGTTTAGATCCATATTGTGGACTCGGATTTGCACTGTGGTGTCTCAGCAGGTGAGATTACAACTTGAAACCTGATTCACCCACGGTTATAAGTTCTTGACTTTGACCTGACCCAGTTTCAAACATTACCATTCTTTGTTTTTTAAGTAATGATTTAACTTGTCTTGGCGCATTATTTGTGGAACTAACGAAAATGATTTTTGAATTATTATGATATCATCATTTTTATTATCCAAATTCCAATTGTGTTGTTGGGCTGATCAAGAATTACTTTACTAACATTTCCCTGTTTTCTGTTTAGGGAGCATCTAGTCCAGAGCCTTCATTGGTTTATGTGGATCTAAGAAGTTTACGGCACGATAGAGTCACTTTAGTTGAACGAGGGTCACCGCATAGTCTTTGTCTGATGGAGTCCGGAAAGCTTCTTCCTGGGTCCAAAGTTATCATTGCCAATCCTGATACAAAAGGACAATGCGGAGACTCACATCTCGGAGAAGTATGTCAAATCGCTAAGCTTATTTTTGCTTGAAGCCAAAGCAAGCATCTCTGATTATCTATTTTGTTTTAGATCTGGGTACAGTCTCCACACAACGCTAGTGGCTACTTTACTATATTTGGGGATGAGAGCAGCTACGCTGATCACTTCAATGCAAGACTTGTCACTGGTAACACAGGAGAAGTTTATGCTCGAACAGGATACCTCGGATTTTTGCGTCGGACTGAAAATGTGCAAGCTGATGGAGGTAAAAATAATAAACTTTCTAAAAGATTAAAGATAACTTATGGACCCTGGAAGAACAGTATTTTACTGATAATGATTTTTGCAGAACTGCATGATGCTGTTTTTGTTGTTGGAGCCTTGGATGAAACGATCATGCTTCGTGGTTTGCGTTACCATCCAATTGATATTGAGAATAGTATACTTCGGTGCCATAAAAAGATTACAGAATGGTAAAAAAATCGGAATAAACTTATTGACACGAGTGAATATATTAATTTTTGCATATGCCCTGATTGTATGATTTCACTTTTCAGTGCTGTATTTACGTGGACGAATCTCTTGGTCATCGTTGTTGAACTAGAGGGGAATGAAAATGAAGCTTTGGATGTAGTTCCACTAGTTACAAATTGTGTCTTGGAAGAACATTTCTTAATTGTTGGTGTTGTAGTCGTAGTCGATCCTGGAGTAGTTCCAATTAACTCTCGCGGGGAGAAGCAACGAATGCACCTTCGTGACGGATTTCTTGCCGATCAATTGGATCCAATATTTGTTGCTTACAATATGTAAAATGTACGAATATTTCATACTTAAGGAGCTTTGTGAAATATGTATTACTGTCATCATTACGATAAGAATTGTGCCAGTTCACGCATTACATAGAATGTTAATCTTATTATCTTTACCAAGTCATATATTTTCAGTTTAATGAGGCAGCTGTGTTCGTTTTCTATTTTTTCAAGAAGTATTCGGAATTTAAAGGCAGCAGTGATAGTGACAAAATAGTGACTTAGAGAAAAAGTCCAATTGTGAAGTTTTTATGTTTAGTTGCATGTAGTCAGTCACTAATGATAGAAGTAAATATATTATGCTCGGTTCAATATATATGTATATCATTGAGTTGAAGCCATTTCAATTATTGCTCATGCTAAACAAACGCGTTAGTGCGATTAAGTATGAGCTTTTACAGTCTAAATCAAAAACGAAACCTTTATATGCAAGAGATGTTTAGTATTTCTTTTTCAAATACTTTATAGTTGTCGACTTCCGTAATAACTTCTTTTTGTAACCATTACAAATACATGTTACATGATACTTCTTGAAATATGCTCATTATCAGCTTTGTTTCGCACTTTTTTACTTGCAGTAGATGGTTATAAAATGATAATTTCATTGTAGGTATGTTTTATGACGTTGAAAACTCCATCAAAATTACATGCAAATAGCGAAGGCAGGTTTTTTTATAGTTTATTTGACGCAATCTTCAGAATTTAAGTTAGTTGGCGGGAATGATCAAACCATATAAGTGTTATATGAGGTCACAAGTCAGTTTCGATTAAACTTGAATGCTTTACTTCACATTACAATCTAATAACAAAGCTTAAAGGTCTGAAAATGGGTGAATCTGTCACATTGTATTTATGTAATAAGTGCATAACAGATTTTTTGTGACTTTTTGTTAAAATCGCTCATAATTTATTAAAGCTCGCGCAATCAAAAGAAGCAGTATTTTGCTTTCGCGTCAATATTCGGTGGAGTCCTGTTATCCCAGTTTCTTGATAAGAACTCAAATTTCCAAACAATATTATCTCAGATGCGATTCATGAGGCAGCCATGTCTATTTAGGTGGTAGGCCTTCGATACATTTTTGCTTTTGAATTTTTATACCGTGATATTTAACATATATTGTAGACATAGATATCGATTGATGTCTTCATTATTGGATGTGATTTATTTTTAAATTCTTACATTTTGCTAAGCTATAGCTAAGTATATAACATGATTTGAACTTTTACGAAGCCTAATTTACAGAAAGTAGAGTTCTTACTTTCATTGTAAAACTATATTAGGTACACACCACCCCTGTTGAAGTTCTAACAGATTGTTGTGAGTAAAACAATCATAAGAATGTTTTACCTAAGATTCCTTTAGTCATCAAAAATATTTTATGATATAATATGATTTGCAATGCTATAGTTTAAGTGTACCGTTTAAGTGAAAAAAGGTGTAACAAATAAATGACATGTGTGTATAGAATATGGAAACGGAGTGTGTTTATATTTCAAGAACGTAGTGTTTTTCTCTCTTTCTATCATAAATGTATATCGTTAATTTGAGTCAACATTCTCATTCCTTTCTATGCATAACCTCAACATGTACACAAACAATTGCTCTAATATGCATTATATTTGCTACAGCAAGCAACAACAAAATTACTAATGTCACTACTACAAGTAAATATATCATATTGAATTCTCTAATAAAATAAAATAACTATAGATAAGATAGGTAGTTCAACTTGAATTGAATATAGGTGTAATAAATATTAGTATTTCGTCTAAGTATTCAGTCAGCCATATTACAAGCAAAATAGTAACTTTAGAAAGATACCACCAGTCGTTTGGTAAATACCTATATGTTTAGCAATGATATAGTAATGAACTTGTAAGTAATAATTGATTTTTAGTAGAGATTAATGAAACAGTAGATATACAGCCGACAACGTTTACAATGAAAAATAAGCATGTCGCCGTGCTTCAAATGACTTTTCATTTTCGCGTTGTAAAGATCGCTGATAGAATGTAAGGGATTTGTACTGGTTGCTCCGTAGAGAAAAATTCAGCGCATATGTAGTCTGATTTCATTCGTTATCAGCCAGTTTTATTACATTTACAAATTGGAAATCTTCATGAAATTGTAAGCACGCCAAAAATAATGTACGATGATATGCGCTAGTTGTTATTATGAATGATAATAATAGCGCATTTACCATCTAATAATTACAGTAACCAATATGTATAATCGAATGATTCGCGAAATAAAACTTTTGTTATAAAGCCGAGCAGTGAATCCATTTATGCAGATACGAATATTTGCAAAATATTTTTTCATAAAAGCAAACGAACAATATATGTTTTTCATAACTAACAATAAATGACTAAAATTAGATGCATACTTAGATGAAATTTTGAAATGCATAATACAAACCTCTTACGCGTGAACCTTGTACTGAGAATTGCTACATTTTTGCATTTGGAGTACGCTCTGAAGTCATTCTTGGAAAATTATGATCAGCATATTTAATGAAGTTAATAGAATAGGGATCACCAAGGACCGCAAAAGTTTTTAAAGAATTTATTATTATATGAGACGGCAGATTTATTGATTTCCGTCATTAGGAACTGAAATTTGACAGTTTAGTTTCAGGAAATCGAATAATTTCAGCAGTATACGTGCATTTTGGTGTCAGCATTGTCAGCAATCAACTCAGCAATTAGTATAATGTCCTCTAATTTATCTGAAGAATACGCTTCTTCAGTACTACATATGGAAGAAGATGCCATTGTTACACTCATGTCAACAATCGATCAGTATGAAGATGATATGTATGTTACACGGTGGCTTCCAGTTCGTTATGGAAAAGTTATGTCGATTCAAGTTGGAAAAGTCTTGCCATGTAACTTCCGTTTCTTTTTCAAAGGAAAGATAATGTTAGGCCCTGGGAAGCCATTATGGATTTACGTACTGGTTTTATTTATCAGCATCTCAGCAAGTTTTATAGGATACGAGTAAGTGGATTTAGAAATACGTCTTTAAAATAATACGTATAGTTACTTGATACCTGTCTGAGCGAATCCTTGCTTTTAGCGTACTTCCATACTCAAAATCGTGGCCGGATCTAGTTCCTGCGACTATACTACTTCTGTTCATGGTTTCGGCCATATACAACCTTTTGAGAAGTGTTATGATGGATCCTGGATATGTGCTCCCACATTGGTGTAAGACCATCCTGAAATCTTGTGAAAGTGGTTTTAAGTGGTTTATCTCAATAGAATATTATGTTCATATTTATATTTCAATTTCACCACCACTTACAGTTACAAATCAACTCTCTGA
>JAHZNA010002395.1:0-11023 GCA_027743935.1 Sinodicranocentrus sp. ZH6
GTTTGAAGTTGCTGGAACTAGGCCAGATTAAATGCGACACTCTGGATTTTCTGCTGGTATTAGATTCGCTAGATGAAATGAAGATAAATCGTATTTTGTTTAAACGACCATGGAGTAACTCGATTAGAGATTATTTTAAGGGGGATAATCTTCTTGGAACAAAAAACACAAAAATGGAAACGAGAATGAGCCTTCGGAAGTAAACATTTGCTAATCATTTGTTTATAAAATAATTTTTAAGCACGTAAAAGTATTTAAGAGGTTTTTGGTATTTCATTTGCAGATTCTCCCTTTCGTAAGCAAGTACTTGAATAAAAATGACTTTTTACAACTTAGACTTGTTTCTCGTGCCTGAAAAGAAGTTGCCGATAAACTGGCTGAATCTGAGCATGAGCTCAGACTCTACGGGAATTTCATTTGTAAAGAAATCAATTTTGAGTTTAAACAGGACATCGATAAGTTTCTCAAGGAAATGAGCGCCAATTCTGAAAGCCCGTTTGTTGGAAGGAGTGTACACATTTCACTGCATTTTCTTGACAAAAACAGAAATTCAGAAGAGTTTTGGAGATCCGTGTTCAAACTTTTTGAGCGGTTTGGAAGTCACATATATACATTGAAATTGACTGATTTCTGCGACTTTGGCACGGCAACTAGAAAGGGTTGTCATCGTTTAGTAAACTTGTTGAAACTAACACCCAATTTAAGGTCCTAGATATTGACGGCGGAAATGGCTGCAAAGATGATCTCTACGAGAACCACTTATAGGACATTGTTCCGGCTCTATTGCAATTGGAAACTTGTGAATGGATACTATAAAGAGTTTTCAGATATTTGTTTATTTGGAATTATTCATAAAATGTGCTGTTATCCTGAAAAACTGACAACGTTATCAGCACAGTTTTTCTACTCTTCGGAGTTGTCTTTGAAATTTCCCAATGTGCAGATTTTCGAAAGTTATTTCAATGAGGAAGATTTTGCCAGTTTAAAAAGTTCAGGATGGCAGTTAAAAACCCTGATTAGCAGTGGTTATCCTAAACTCAAATTTGAAAAGGTGGTCCCGTTTATTCAACATTTCCAGGAAACGTTAACCAGCCTTTACAAAATGGGGTGGTTTTCGAGGGAACAAGCTCTATGGAAATGCCCAATCTTAATACATTCAAGCTTGGGAGTGTGACAAGTCGCTCATTGGAAATTTTTTCCTGACTCTCAAAACTGAAAGAAAAATTTTAGTTTAAGAAAGCCTACTAATACTATTTGCAATGTGAGGTTGATAACTTGGCATATTGTTGAAAGAAGTATAATGTGGTAATAATGTATCTAATATTTACAAGTGAACTGAAGTATATAGCTATTTAAGCATTTCTAACGTGTTATTGTTTGCAAATTTAAATTAAATTACAACTGTTTGTTACAACTTTAATCAGTTCTACATTCGTTTTATATTGTTTGACAGATACACGGAATTCCCTCATGTATTCCCTGATTAAGACAAAGATGTTTGATTATTACAACATAATCCATACTAATCACGTCAACAAAAAAGAATTAATGTTCCAGCTAATGTTTTTTAGTCGATACGGAGAATAATTGATTGCTGTATTGGATTATTTTAAGACTTAAATATTATCTGCAGACGAAGGGAAGATCTTGCGGACATTTTGGTTGAAATTATTTGCGGACGACAAATTACTTTATGCATTAAGGGCCGATTTTGGGCCCCTAAAATTTTTTTCTCAAATTTTTCTATGAAATGAAAGAGGAGGTCAAGTTATCTATAAAAATATCATCTACGAGCGAGGAGGGTGCTCCGAAAAAGTGCTTTCATAACGAATGTTTTTTATTCATTTCACGTTGTTTGCTCATTTTGTGACGATGACTACAACCACTTACATAGACAAAGCAGGGTACTAGTAGATACTCCGTGCGATTCTCTAAAAATGTGTTGTGACCCGATGCCATACTGCCCCCATGGCTAGCAAACTGGGTGGATAAAGTGAATGTAATAATGTGAACTTTCATAGATAAGCCAACTTTAAGTCAAGTTATCTCGCTATGTACTGGCGTTGTACCTCCCTTGTGTATGTGTGCAGGTGATCAGGTATAATGCACTACTATAGTCTTTGTACCAAAGATCCTGCTCCTACAAGTGAGTGAGGGGTAGCTATTTGAAAAAGTCGGAGTAATGTGTCAATGACTACAAAACTTTGAGCCAGGCTTGCTCTGTATCTGTGAGCGTAAGTGATCCCACCTGAGCATGGACAGACATTAGATGTAGTGCACTACTATAATGTTTGTACCAACAATACATGAATGGCTTATCGATATGGAGTGGTGTTTGCGTTGTATCTACTAGTCAATGTTCTCGCCTTTGCGTGAGCGGGTAACAGGTGTGTCGTACTACTGTAACGTTTTTACGGAAGATCAATTTCCAACCGATGCGTGTATGGTAAATGTTTGAAGAAATAAAAATAATGAGATCATATAATCGTGATTTCTATAATAGTATATCAGTATTGACTTTGAGTCAGTTTTATTCACGTATACTATAGAATTAACCTGGTTAATTTTAAGTTTGCGATATTAGAAATGTAATGAAACTATAATATACACGGATTCTGATTCAATTTCAATCCAAAATTAAAATGAAATGAAGTTCTTATCTGTGACTATGTTAGAAAGTAAGCAGTGTTGTTTCTATGCTGGAACTGAACTGTAGTATTACTGTCCGATTTTGATGTGTTTCTGTATATTGTGAATATTCATGCTCATTTCTTTAAAACGTTCTGAAGTTGTTTGAATTGTATGCTTTGTAATTGTGTTATATGCCGCCAAAAATTTGGTGGCGAGTCTTTCAGCTTCAATGTCTGATATGGCCTTCTTTCGTCGTGAGACGGAGTTTATAAAAGAAAATAATGTAGATTTTATATGTGAGTATTCATGGGGAGTATTTATAACGTAGTCTATGTGAGGAGTACTTTTGGTTCTATTGGAAAAAGGTCATATGTAAATTATGTGTTTCCTTTTCCGTCCTTTTCTTGTATATTTTGTGTGTGAGATGGTAAATGCGTACGTGAGAGAGGTGGTGTGATGAGGAAGACTGGAGTGTTCTGCTGTAAATATTGTGAATGAGGAGTTTCCTCTGGAGAAAAATAGTTGCACGGTGCAGTATGCGCTGGAAAGTGTAATTAAGCCTAATAAATTTTAAGATGTAGATTCATTCTTGTTCTGAACTCTGGTCTTGTGACATACTGGAGAGAGATCTGGATGAGACTTGCAGATCGCTGGGCTTTGAGATTTGCCCTTCAGACACCTCGGCTCATTTCTGAGTCTGTATTATGTTTATGATGATACTGATGATAAACCTCCTGTAATTACCTTTAACCTTATACCTACCTTATATTGGAGTTAGTGCCTCACTCCTTTGCTTTGTGACTTGACTAAGCGGAGACCCTAATTTAAGTACTGTATTCCTAACCTCCTGTACCTTTAGTTATCTTAAGTCTTGCTGGGATAGGACAGTTTAAACTTATGTAGTTTGTATTTTAAATATATTTTTTCAATCTGCGTGTTTCATTGAGAGAATAAAATTTATTGTGGAGAGAACAAGTTCTCCAAATAGAAACCGAACCCATTCTACTTTTATCTTTTTCTTGTCAATTCCTGCTTTACCACCCGGGAATTATCATACCTGACATCTATTTCACCGTATGTGTTTTGAAGAAAGAGTTTCCGAATATTAAACCACAGATTGAAGCGTGTTTAAAATTCCTTAATACAAGGTAAATGTCTGGGCATGTAATGGATGTGTTATCAGAGTAGCGTGACATGATACATCTCGTTCTCTCGATTTCTATAACCATGCAAGAATTGATATCGATGAACTTCCAAATTAAAATTCCCTTGTATGTTTCAAAATAATATTGATCGTAGATACAATCTCGCTTTGTCAAATTTTTTGTAATTACTGGCTCGTAATAATTAGTAATTGTGATGTCAGAACGTTCTAAGAAAAATACATCGATGTCTGAAGTAATATTATGTACCCAATCTATTTTGAATTGTAGTTTTTCAGATGACTGAAATCTTCCTTCTCCGATCTGGTACATTGTCAAGTTGTTTGATGCAATGAGATGATTTGCCATCTTCATGCATTGTGTATAGGTTACTGGAAGGACACTCATGCTTTTTTCTCTGACTGCATATCCTAAAAAGTCCTTGAAAAGATTTCCTGCGTATTTTACTCTAACCTTTTTTATTGACAGGGGTAGACATATTTTGGTAGATGACAATGTTCAAAATCTTGATTTTTGCGTTATCAAGCTTACTTTCATTTTCTGATTCTATTTAGGTAAACAAAATGAAAAAAGGAAACTTATAAACGTGTTCATTAGAGCCGTTTTTAATAATATGCTGATAATTACCTATTTCAAAAGACTGGCTTGTACTTGAAATTATGGCATTCACCAGAAATAAGAATAAAATTTTGAGTATCGAAAAGGAAATTGCTTTTGGTTCTCGGGTACTATAAACTATTTTTCCATGCTTTTATATATAAGTTTAAACTAGTTTTTGTTGTTCTTACCAAAAATTGAGAAATATCATGTTGGAATATACGTCCGTGTGCTGAATTGAGACTATATCAAAGAAAGAAATCTCAACGACTCACTGTGGGTGTTTGGAAACAGAGTTAACTCTTTCTATACTTCAGCCTTTGATATCTTAATATTAATTATAAAAAAACATAAGTTTCTAGGATTAATGTATATCGTTATCGTATGCGCATTTTTAGTTTACACACAACTTCTTCAAATCGTGTTTGTGTTTTTTATATCTGAGACAATATACCTTCTTAACCCGCGTTACTGGCTCTATTCTTAGCTCAAACTCTGTAAAGTGCACGCAATGGAAGTCTGCTTCGACTTTCAAAATTTCTGTTTAGATTTCTACACCAATAATATAAGTTTAATAATACTTGTACGATGAGTTTAGAACGGGTGAAGAGGACATTTTGATTTAAATATTTTATTGCAGTCGAGCTTTCATTGAAAAACTTTCATCTTCATCAGGACAATATAGGATATTCGTAATTTTTGAACTGATGTAAAATATTTGATTCGAAATTATTAAATTGAAAGATGAAAAAACATTAAATATAATTAGTCCAAAGTTTCCATGATTATGGAGTTTTACATGATCGGAAGTAGTAAATTTGTCCATTCTTCTAATAATACTATCTAAATGTATAAATGATACACTGAAATATAAAATAAATACAGTATCGAATGTAAAAATTACTCATTTCTACGTATTGAGTGAAGAGTTTTTTTTCGAGCAACAAAACTCTGTCTACTGGTCATAATTTTCATTCGTGCTGCATTATGCATATCATGCTCATATTGTAAGCCGGAGTGGAAGCTTGATGAAAATTACTTTGTTCAAGATCTTGCTACAATGGTTGATGTGTGCTGTTAAAATCCTGACCTTTTAAAATAAACAGTTTTCATCGCATTTCACTCAATACAATTGTCCCTATTTCTTACTATAAGATATATGAGAATGATAAAAAAGTCTTCTTCCGTTTTAAAAGATGTGAGTTTTAACAGAATACGTTGTATGGTTACATGTATATGATAATCTTATATGTACGAAGCTTGCATGAAATAGCATGGGTCTAATTCTAGCAAAAATTCTGGAAAAATGTATATACAAACAAATGATAAAATTCATCAATGAAAAAAATATTATCAATCCACATCAATTCGGATTCAGACCACATCACTCTACCCATCACGCTCAATTAATTGTTAAAAACTTAATTAAACACAATCAACAACTGAACACAGCTACAGCAATAATTGGACTAGATCTGAAAAAAGCGTTTGACACAGTGGATAGAAGTCTATTATCCTCTAAACTACAACAGTATGGACTAGCTCATCCTGTAATAATCTCGTATATGATCTGGCGTACACTGAAAATGGGCTGGCCCGAGGAGGATGTTTGTCATCAATTCTATTTTCTTTGTTCATCAATGATCTACCACTAAATATCAAAAATAGCAAAGTATTATATGCAGATGATTCTGAAATTATGGCACAAATATCGAGAACTGAAATAAACCGTGATGTTCAATTATTGGAACAAGATATTGAATCAGTCATAAAATCGATAAAAATTAATAAATTGGAACTAAATATAGACAAAACAGATGTGCTGATAATCAGACCCAAACAACATAACACAACGTACGAGCATATAAATATAAAAGTCGGCAACAGAATGTTTTCCTTGTCTAACTTTACAAAATCACTAGGACTATTCAAACACCAATTTTTGAAATGGAACACACATATAAAACAGCTACAAATCAAATGCAATAAGTCACTATGGGCTATTCGCTCGATAAGAAATCTTATATCCAAAAAACATCTGAGACTACTGACTCAATCCCTAATACTATCGAAACTTTACTATTTAATCTGTGTATGGGGTAACTGCGACAAGAATTTCTTTAAAATAGCTGAAAAAATCTATATTGATAAGTAAGTGCAGTGAAAATTGTTACTGATACAAAAAATCCTGAACCACCCGAATGGCTACCTCCTGACTTACAATTTAAATACTCTCTAATGGTACTTGCCTACCAATGCATCAACTCAGCAGTACCAGATGAATTCCAAAATCTTATTAATATAGCTGATGCAACATCGCGAAACACTCGATATACAGACCGACAGGTAATTGACAAGAAAAAATGCAGCTCTTATCTACAATTCTTAATGACAACGCACTGGCTACTCATACCGGAAGAAATACGACTAATTCATAATATAAAAACTTTAAGGTACAGTTAAAAGAATATCTGATGAAATCAGTAAGAAGCAACACTCAAGAAACTGGATGTGATCTAACATGTATTGACGATGTGATTCAAAGAATTATATTAGAAACGACGTAATTTAAATAATGAGATAAATCAAAGGATTAAAATAATCATATGTACTAGAATCTTTACTACAACATGAATTTTATTAATTTTATGGATATAAATACTACAAAGCAAATGCGTACAAATTGTATATAACATTTAATTATTGACAAAACTGTACTGTTATTGAAAATATGTAATTTAAAACTTTGACGCGAGTGCCGAATGGGGTGATATGTTTCACTTCAAGTGGTTTTCTCAATAAACCAACATCTTTCATCGAATGAGTTTTCCCACTTGTTACTCAATAACAATAATAATTTACTTAAATGCAAAACCTATTAGCGTAAGGACCCTGTAATGGGATGCTAATTTGTATCACTTAAATAAATAAATAAATAAATAATTATAAATTAGTGGAGACGGGTTTTTGAGTCGCATTTGGTAAACACGTCTGCTTCGTCATATCATTTTCACATCGTGGTGCAGAAAGTGTACAATCAAAACTACTTAAGCTGAGAAAGGGTCAAATCTGTGTTGTTAACTTGTGCTCATAGAATGTTGTTAGCTGTTATCTGTATTTATTTCTGTCCTTAACAAATCTTGAGATAATCTCGCTTTTGGTGGTGAGTTTAACATATTCCTTCAAACTGTAATATGTTTTATTCTAAAAAGGAGCTTGGATGTGTACTCTGCTTCTACGTATTGAAATGAGCCTATTTTCGGGACTCTGAAAATGTGCAAGGTTCTCGGTTTGAGGTTATGACTAGGTTGTGTGATGTGGGAATAAAAGGAAAGAGTGACAGAGTAAAAGTATTTAATAGAGTAAACGACCAATCCAACTGACATGTTTAGTGCATATAAAGCGCGGGTTTATATACCCGAATAATAGTTAGGTAATTAACTAATATAATGTGTGAAGGTATTGTAGTAAAGAAAAGAAGTGGAGAGACTGGAAGATGAGCCGACGCCCTGGTGATGACGGTGGTGAAGATGATGGTAGTTTTCCATCACGATGTTGTTCCGTGAATTAAGGCGTAGCCTTCCTTAATTTAGGTTACTAAATTTAGGTTAATAATCATGGTCTAAGAACATGATATTCTTGAGAACAAAGTACGTTCTCAATACAGTATGAGTGTATGTGGAGATTTTTATACGAATGAAGCAAGTCTTACACATTCTATATCTATTCATTAATAATACACTGGGACTTGTATTGTCTTTGATATACGAGTCAAACATACAATGCTTTCGCTTTCGCAACCCTATATTTATCAAACTTCTGAAGACAGTTTTACGTATATTTCGAAAATATGCCTGCTTGTCCATTTCATGTTAACATTGTGAATCAGTGTCGTATAATGATGAAAAAGTCTTTGTTTGAGATAAACAACTGAAGTTGAGAGATTTAGTTAGCGACTAAAAAGCTATGAGAATAGAAATATGGGTTATATTCATTTAATATTTCCAAAACAGTGCAATTAGACCATTGATTAAACAGAGTGTCAGGATATTGCTACTATTTTTATTATCGATTCTTTATAGTAACATTGAGCCTATCATAAGTTTGGTGTAAAATATTTCAACGCTCATTTCTAAAAAAGGTTTCAATTGCGTTTCAAGCAATATAATATTATTATTACTGTATCAACATAATAAAGTGAGATTTCCGAAATGTCGCAACCTGGATAGTGCGCTAATTGCCTACTTCGTTTTCGAAAAAACAAACCAATGAAGCGAAAGTGATATTTAGCAGGTAATGAGACTGTCCTGCAGTATTTAAACGCAGAGCGGAAATCAATGGGATTTCGATGCTTAAAAGGAACCCAATCAATTTGTCATCTATGTTTTCGAAAGTATGAATATATGATCGAATGTGGTCTTCGACTTGAAAGCGTTGGGAGTTGCTATTCTACAGCAAATGAGGAACTAAGTACACCATAAGTAGTATGATACCTCAAGAGCATCTCAAGCAAGTCTTCGTGCTGTGCAAATAGCGTCTGTAAAAATAATTGAAAATGATTTAAAAACTCATCATTTCTAGTGGAGTTTATTACTATTGTGAAGTGAAAACTGTGACCTTTCTGATAGTGATAATTTTATCTACCAAAACTATCAATTTGGTGCTCAAAATAGTGTCAACTTCTGCTAGGTCATAGGGCTCTTTTGTGAAAACAGCCAGGATCAAGGAATGATGAACAGCCCAAATTCTCTCATCCTGGATTATGGACAAGCATACTCTGTATGTAAAGTAAAATGCTGCATTGTGCGAAGCAGGATAATTGAGTCGGACTCATTCATGTAAGATGCAAATTACCAATGCTTTCGTAGACCTAGGGCCATTCGAACAGGACCTTTCCGAATCATTTTTTATTCGACTTGATATTGACTAATGGATGAGTTTTGAAACTGTATCAAAGCGGATAAATTACCAAAGTGATATTATAGCGTTTTGTACAATGGCTTCACAGACCATCTCAACTACATGTGGCACCTGCAGCCAGACATTTGAGGGTCGACAATGGAAAAAAAGTTGCTCTCAATGTTGTAGAATTTTTCACAAAGCAAAATATCTCAACTGTATCAAATATCCAATTCTTGGTGGGGATTCATCTCAAAATTGGATTTGTCACATCTGTGAATCGTCGGTGATGTTGGATATACTTCCGTTTCAAAACATAATTCCGGATGAATATGTCAACTTGTCAGTTACTCATGAAAGTGTGATGAACCGCACCCCCTTTGAATATTCGCCGCTTTTACCTAAAGGACTTAAGTTTCTACATATCAACATCAATGGAATTAAGTCTAAAGTTGATGAAATTTATAATTTATTAACTTTTTAATCCAATATTATTTGTCTTGCAGTAGCTGAATCGAAGCTTGACTTAACGAGGGACAAATCCACAATGTTTGAAATCATAGGTTATTCGATGTTTCGTTTTGATAGAGTAAATTGTGAAGGAGGTGGAATGTTAATATATGTTAATAATAAATGTGATACTAGTCTAATAAGCTTAGACACTATTAAGTGCCCTTATAATGTAGAGTGTAATATTTTTCGTATAAAAATACATGGTATCCAACCAATAGTACTTTGTGTGCTTTATATTCCACCAACTCAAGTCAATGAAGATGTTTTAACCTTTCTTGAAATTGTACTAGAACTATTGAGAAAGCAAAACTGTGAAACTATTGTAATTGGTGATTTGAACATTGACTTGCTTACTAAAACAACAATGTCAACTAAACTGTCGCACTTAATGTCGGAATTTAATTTGATACAAAAAATTTCTGTACCTACCAGAGTTGCATGCTCAAAAAGAAGGAAAAATAATGTATTTAATGTAAGTTCAACATTATTAGACCATATTTATGTAAATTATCCTGATAAGTATGCAATAACTAACGCTGTAGTTTTTGGGGGTTCTGATCATAAGCTTGTTTATATGATAAGGAAGAAAGGCAAATCACTTTCACTTCCTTCAGTAATAGAATATCGTAATTACAAAAACTTTGATGTCAAAAAGTTTAAATCTGAGATAAGCAGGTTAGACTGGTCAGTACTTACGAAAATTCCAGCTGTAGACAATTTGATCTCTGTGTTCGAAAATATTGTGTTGGCTTTCCTTAATTTACATGCTCCTGTTAAACAAAAATTGGTAAAAGGAAAGCCTACACCTTGGTTTAATAGAAATTTAGCTACCTTAAGTCATGAAAGGGATAAGGCTAAAACTGTATTTGATAGCTCTAAAGATCCCAATGATTTTTCAACATATAAAAAGCTTAAAAATATGCTTAGTTCCAAGTTCTTATATGAGAAACGGCAGTACTTCTAAACTAAGTTTGATGAATACAAAGACTCGATAGGAATTTGGAATCTTATGAATGAGTTGGCTCAGTAGCAGAAAGTGATGATGAAGTTTGTCAAGTTTTAGCTGATGAATTCATTGTAAGCTCCTCAATCAGTAATCCAGAAAGTTTAGACAGCGACATAATTGCTTATGCCACTTCTTATAATCGCATAAATCCAACCTATTGCTTTAATAAAACTAATGAAAGGGAAATTCAAGAAGCTATTGGTTATGTAAAAAA